>PVLD010011511.1:0-64805 GCA_004027595.1 Dinomys branickii
TCTGGGGCTTTCCCACGTCTCGCCCCTGCAGCCTGGTCCGCCCTACCACATCTCCCCCGGCATCTCAGAGAAATACGCCCAGTTTAAACTTCCCAGCCGAGGTCCCGGCATTCACGCTCGCCAAGTCTGTCTCGAGCTGGTGGTGTTTATTAAGGAGGTTCGCTCCCTTGCTGCTCACCTGGTCGCCATCTTCCCCGGAACCCCCTAGGCTGATTTTAAAAATCATCTCCTTCATTTTTTCCAGCTCATTCTGTAAGGCTTGCTTTGCAATCTCAACTTCTGTAAGCTGTTGCCTCAGTTTCTCATTGTCATCCTCTGTAATTGTTCTCTTTCCTTCCACATTTTCCAGCTCATGGTGCAGTCTCACAGGCACGTCCTTGGCAACGTTACAGCGCTGCTCCTAATCTGCGGTTCAACTGCTCCGTTCCTGCTCCCTATTCCATCTGGTCTCTCTGGGAAGGTCGACACTGGAGGCGAATCCAGGCTGGAGCTGGCGGGGCCCCGCCCCTGGGTCAGCCCTAGAGCAGGCGCCCTCTTCCCATCACTCCCGGAAGAGCCACGGTACTTCCAGCACAGACCCCTGGGCACCCCCACACTTGTTCTCCGCCACTCACGGTTCTCTCCACGTACAATGCACACTTCCCACCCGCCTGTCAGCCCTTTCCAGGCTCCTCACACTTTGGGATCCGCACTGCGAAAACCCATGTCCCTAAAGCTCCTGGCCAGTCACCTCTGACGGAAAAGCCCCGGCCCGAAGCGCCCCTCGCTGCCCGCGCGCCGACAGCAACAGTTTCTGCAAATGAAGTTATAACATTGAATTAGTGACCACTGCAAAGTGTAAATTTTAATAACAATGGAATTTTATGCTAATTAATCAACCAGGAAAGGGGGACCTGGGAAAGGAGGAGGCCAGAAGGAGGGCAGGGGAAGAAAAGGTCAGGATGTGATATGCATGTATACCAATTACTCATGGTGAATGTATTTATTATGTATCACAAACATACCAATTTTTTTTAAAAGAGAGAAAAGATGCTAGAATGTAAGTTGAGAAAGAGTGAATCTAAGCTTTTGGAGAAATGAGGAAGTTATTGGAAGATATATTTGGTTTGTTTTAGTGGATCACAAAATAAAAGACAACACAGATGGGTATGTTAACAAGATCCCTTGCATTTCCACGAGGTGCCTGGACTGACGAGATTAACATTGAGATCAGCATAACCCAGGGAGGCAAAATGGGAAATGCACAACCTAGAGTGATATTAACCAAACATTTGAATTTCACAGAAAATTAAAACTTTAATAATTTGGAACTCTACCTAGGGTTGCTTACTTTTTAATCTGTTCAAGAAAGGATAAAAAGACATGTAGTAAAGGGAAGTGTCTTGTTTACTTTTTTCTTTTTGCTGAGACAAAATACTCCGTGCGTATTGGGGACCACTACAAAGTTGCTCTGAGCAGGAGTTAATATTAACCAATTGGCTTTCCGTGTTTACTTGTGAGTTGTCTGAAGCTTAGGCATCTTGTCTGACAAGGCTATAGTCCCAGTAAACTACTAGGAGACTGCAGTTGCAGTCTCCACACTCTTACGATAAATACCAACCTAAAGATAAGGTAGTTCTCCTGGTTGACATAATTTACTACTTGGGAAAATTCTCCCAAGGTCCTGCGAGATTCCCTCATTTTCTTGAGTCTCCTCTTCCTTTGTTTGAAAATGAAAGGAATATGGGCCACCCAGAGAAGCCTTTGGCTAAACTTAGAGAATATTGATCAGGGTTAGTCCCTCCTGGGGCCCCGAAACCATTTTCATTGTCTCATCATTTATTTAAGCCTTTACCATCCACTCACTTGGGAGATTGTGGGCCTGATCAGCCTGCAATAACAGGGTTATTTAACTCAGTTTTTGATACATGTCCAGAATTAAGGAAGGAAAAATTCATTTAGCTTACAGTCTGTGGAGGTTTCAGTCCATATTTGGCTGACTCCAAGGCAGAGTGGCACATGGCAGAGGGCAACAGTTCACGGAAAAGGAAGACAGAAAATGCAGCAAGAGCAAAAAGGGAGGAACAGGACCAGGTCTCTTTCCCTCCCTTACATTGTATGCAGTCTCCTTGCCCCAGGGCAAGTGCAGCACTCACACCCATAATACAGCGTTGGACCGTGCATCAGTAAAAGACTCTAAAAGTGCACCCCATTACTGCATGAGACTTTGGGGGCACATCCAGACAACAATCATAACAGGAAGCCAATAAATTTTAAGCTTGCTAAGGGTTAAGTGAAAAAACATCATATAAAATTTTTAAAAATAATTTTATTTTAAAGAGAATAGTAAAAAAAAAAAAAAAAGAACAATAGCAAAATACCAACAAAATCAAGCCAGGATGTTAAAAATGATACCAAGTGATAGGAACTAACAGTGGTTGTTATATCACATATTGTTATCTTCAGTGAAGTTGCTGAGATTACCAGATAGAAGAGTAGAAGATTGATCAAAACATTAAAGGGAATAAGAAAACAATAATTTAAAAGAACATTGGAGATAATACATAGATGCCCATTTTTTGGATTGGGTCTTTGAATTTTGTAAGCCTGAGTTTCAAAAAAATTCTTTATATGTTTTAGATAAAAGTTCTTTGTTTGAGGGGCAGTTGGCTAAAATATTTCCCAATTTGTGGGTTTTCGTTTACTCTGTTGGTGATTTCTTCTGATGTGAAGAAACTTTTCAATAAGATGAGATCCCAGTTGTTGATTCTTTGAAGTATTTCCTGTGTAGTTTGGTTTTTATTCATGAACTCTCTGCCTACCCTATGTCTTTAAGAGTTTTACCTACTTTCTCTTCCAGTAGATGTAGTGTTTCTGTTTTGATATTTAGATCTTTGATCCATTTTGACTTTAGTAAGTGGTGATAGACATAGTTTTAGTCTTTGGCATGTGGAAAGCCAGTTTTTCAGCATTATTTATTAAAGAGGCTATCTTTCTTCCAGTGAACATATTTGGCCCCTTCGTCACAGATAAGGTGGCTGAGTGTTTGTAGCTGTGTCTGCATCTTCTAATCTGTTCCATTGATCTTCAGATCTGTTTTTTGCCAATACCATGCTGATTTTATCACAGTAGCTTTGTAGTATAAATTCAAGTCAGGGATTGTGATGCCTCCTGCCTTGCCTTTGTTTCCCAGGATTGCCTTTACTATTTTAGGCCTCTTCTGGTTCCAGATGAATTTTAGGAATGTTTTGTCTAGATCTGTGAGGTATACTAATGGTATTTTAATTGGGATTGCACTGAATCTGTACAATAATTTTGGGATGATGGCTATTTTCACAATGTTGTTTCTTCCTCTTGATCTCTTTTTTCAGAGTATTATGCTTTCAATGTATAGAACTTTTACTTTTTTTGTTACATTGATTCCTAAGTATTTCACCCTTTTAGATGCTATTATGAAAGGTGTCTTTTCACTAATTTCTTTCTCAGTCTGTTTGTTGTTTCTGTACAGGAATGATATTGATTTTTGAGTGTTGACTTTATATCCAGCTATGCTACTGAATGTGGTTGTTAAGTCTATAAGCCTTTTGTGGAGTTTTTGGGGGCTTTATATGTAGAGTATCATGTTATGTGCGAATAACAATAATTTCACTTTCTTTTCCTATCATTGTTCCTCTTATTTCTCTCTCTTGTCTAATTGCTCTGGCTAATATTTCCATAAATGTATTGAATAGGAATGGTGACAGTGGACATCCTTGTCTTGCTCCCGATTTTAAAATGAAAGCTTTCAGATTTTGACTATTTAGAATGATGTTAGCTGTTGGTTTGTCATAGGTGGCTTTTATCAGATTGAAGCAAAGTCCATCTATGCCAATTTTCTGTAGGGTTTTTATCATGAATAAGAGTTAGACTTCATCAACAGCTTTTTCTGCATCAACTGAGGTGATCATATGATATTTGTCTTTAGCTGTATTGATATGGCGTATTACATTATTTGATTTGCATATGCTGAACCGTCCCTGTATTCCTGGGATGAATCCCACTTGACCATTGTGTATAATCTTGTTCATGATTTGTTGCATTTTGTTTGCTAGTATTTTATTGAGAATTTTTACATCTATGTTCATTTGGGAATCAGCCTATAGTTCTCTTTTTTGGTTGGGTCTTTCTCTGGTTTTGGCATTAGGATAATATTTGCCTCCAGGAATGAGTTAGGGAGAATTCCTTCTCTTTCACTTTCATTAAAGAATTTGAGAATTGGCATTAAATCTTCTCCAAATTTATTGTAGAATACAGCTGTGAACCCATCAAGACCTGGGATTTTCTTCACTGGCAAGTTTTTTATTACATTTTCAATTTCACTTGCTGATATAGCATTATTCAGAGTTCTTATATCTTCTTCATTTAGCTTTTGGTAATTCATATGTAACTAGAAATCTGTCCATTTACTCTATGTTTTCCATCCTGTGAAAGTAAAGATTTTTGAAGTAGGTATTGATTATCTTCTGAATTTCTATAGGATCTGTAGTGATTTCATCTCTTTCATTCCTTATTGCATGTATTTCAGTTTTTTCTTTGCTTCTTTTACTAAGGTGGGCTAAGGGTTCATCAATTTTATTTATTTTCCCAAAGAATCAACTCTTTGTTATTTCTTTGTATTGTTTTTTAAGTCCCCATTGCATTAATTTTTGCCCTGATCTTTATAATTTCCTGCCTTCTCTGTGACTTGTGTTTGATTTGTTCTTTTTCTTAGAAGCTTGAAGTGTAGCATAAGATTATTTTTGCTCGTTTTGTTTTCCTGAGGTGGGAATTCATTGCTCTAAATTTCCCTCTGAGGATTGCTTTCATTGCATCCCACAGGTTCCTGTAAGTTGTATCTACATTTTTGTTTGACTGTATGTAGTGTTTAATTTCTTCTTTGATTTCATCTGTGACCCCCTGATTGTTCAGGAGGGTGCTGTTTAATTTTCATGTGTTTATGGAGTTATTGTAATGTCTTTTGTCATTAATATCCAATTTCATTGCACTGTGGTCTGATACTATGCATGAGATAATTTCAACTCTTTTGCATTTCCTTAAGCATGTTCTATGTGCTAGAATATGGTATATCTTAGAGAATGTCTCATGTGCAGCTGAGAAGAATATGTATTCTGATGCTGTTGAGCACTCTGTACTGGTCTACTAAGTCCATTTGTTCACATGTTTGACTTAGTTGTCATATTTCCTTGCTAATTTTTTGTCTAGTTGATCTATCTCTTTGTGACAATGGCATTTCAAAATCCCCTGTTATGTGTTGCTGCTTATTTCATTTTTCATGTCTGTTAAGTTTGGTCTTATATAGTTGGATGCTCCTGTGTTTTTGTGAATTGATGTTTATGATTGTTATCTCTTCCTCTTAAAGTTTTCTCCTCACAGGTATGTTGTGATCTTCTTTAACTCTTTTAATTGTTTTTGGTTTGAAGTTCCTATTGTTTGCGAACAGAATACCTACACCCACATTTTTCTGGATGACTGTCACAAGGAACAATGTTTTCCAACCTTTGATTTTTAGTCTATGAATTTTCTTCTGAGTTAAATGTGTTACCTGTATCTAGCATATTGTTGGATTTTGTTTCTTCATCCAATCTGCCATCCTATTTCTTTTGGTTGGTGAATTGAGACCATTTACATTCCTGGTTATAACTGCTATGTATTGGCTTATCTTTGTTATGTTGTTTTTGTGCTGTTGGTTCCTCTTTTTTCCCTTTGTTTAATTACTTGCTCTGCTTGATTGTTCCTTTCTGTTGTTGTTCTTAAAGTTGTGGCCTTTTTTTATTCCTTTTTAGAATATCTTTTAGTACTTTTTGTATGGTTGGCTTGGCACTTATGAAGTTCTTCAGTTGATCTTTATCATGGAAATATTTTATTTCTCCATTAATTTTGAAGGATAGTTTTGCAAGATACATAAATCTTGGTTGAAATTTGCTTTCTTTCAGTACCTGAACATAGTTCACTCCAAGCTCTTCTTGACTTGATGGTTTGTGTTGGAAAATCTGCTGTCATTCTTTTTTTTTTTTTCTGCTGTAATTCTTATGATGTCTTTCCTTTATAGGTGATCTGTTTCTTTTCTCTAATAGCTTTTATTATTCTGTTCTCTGTTGAATTTCTGAGATCTTGATCACTATATGTCTGGGTGTAGATTTATTTTTGTTATGGATAGTTGGAGTTCTATATGCCTCACTTACCTGGATGTCCAATTCTTTTTCCATGCTTGGGAAGTTTTCTGCTATTACTTCCGCAAACAGTCTTTTTATGTCATTTGTGCTGATGCCTGGTGTTTCACTGATACCTATTAATCTTACACTGTTTATCTTTGCTTCATGTTGCTGCTGTTGACTTGTTATTTCTTTTATTTTTGTTATTTTTTAAAGTTCCCTCATTTCATGGTCATTCACAGCAGTTCTGTCTTCAAGGTATGAAAGTCTATCTTTAGCTTTGTTCAAGTGGCTTTGCCAGCTTTTGATGGAAGTTTTAATTTCCTGGATACCTGTTTAAATCTGTTTTATCCATTCCAGTTCTTTTCTATATTGTTAATTCAAGGTTTCCATTAGTTTACTATATTCCTTTGTTTTTCTTTTCTATGTCCTCTTCAGATGTGCTAAGCAAGCAGTTCTTTCATTATTGTTATCATTTTGTTTCTTACCTCAGAGATTTTTTTTGATCTACTGTCTTCTATAGTCTGGTGCAGTTGTTTTCTACTTCAGCTGCTATCATTTATTTCTGAAATTTCAGGTGTATGATTTCCAAGCTCTTCTGTGTTGACATCTCCTACACTTGTTATGGGTAGTTTAGAGGTATGCAATTGCATTTTTCTCCGTAATTTTGTCATATTCAGAGATCTAGAGGTTCCCTGATGCTGAGCCTCACTTCCAGGATGATGTCATAGTAGCAGCATAAGGACCCAAGGGTACCTGGTGCTCAGTGTGACTCCCTGGATGGTGTGTGTGTGCAGGCAGGGTGTGATCCCCAATACCCCCACAGCTGTCTGGGACTCAGCTTGGCTCCCACTCAGGGTTTCTCAAAGCTGTCCAGTTTTCTGCCCCATTTCCGCTGTATGTAGCAGTAGGCAATTCATGGTTACTGAGACTCAAGACACTGCCTGGGACCTGGCCCATTTCCCACACCAGTGTGTTTGGGCATAAGCATGCAGTCACTGAGGCCCCTGAAGCTGTCTGAGCTTCAGCTTAGTTCACCTGAGGGTGCAGGGTAGAGGCAGGGAGGAGCAACCAAGGCCCTTGGGGTTGTGCAGGGCTCCTCCCTCCCAAGCTGGTGAGGCAGAGGCGAGGCTGGCTCACCTGTGTTTCTCAAGCTGTCTGAGCTTCAGCTGAGCTCCAGTGAGAGGCAACAGGAGTTGGGGGCAGGCAGGGAGTGGCCCCTAAAGCTGTCCGTGTTTCTGCCTGGTTCCCAAGCTCATAGGGGAGGGGTGGCAGCAGCTCACCAGAGTTCCAGAAGCTGTCCAAGGTTCAGCTCAGTCCCCCAAATCATATAAATTTTTGATAAAATTTAGAGTACAGTTAGATTTATTTTTACTGTTTCTATTGTCTAAAATACAAAAAGAACTGAAGGTAAATGCCAAAAATGAAGAGTACACATTAAAGAGTACATGTGATTAAGTGCTGTGTGTAATTTTTGCAAATATTTTCCTAGGAATTAGTATTTTTCAAGTATAAAATATCTTTCAAGTCAATATGAAAATGCATTGATAGCCAGTGGAAGCATGAAGAAAGTTCTTGAGCTGAAAAATTACAGAAATTAATTTTAAAATATCAATAAAATTAAATATTTCCATTTGTAATAGAAACCACCAACATTTTTTAAAGAACATTTTAATGCCAAAAAAGTAATCCCTGAATCTCAAAAGGTAAAGAACAGCCCCATAAATTGAGTGTGCTTAGCTTTATGAAAACTCATCACACTGTTCATATTTTTCTCAGTTCACAATGAACAAGCTGCTAAAAGTGTTCTGTGTCCCACTATTTCAATCACTGATCCAAAACATTCTGACACATGAATCAGTCTGTGCACACTGGTAGCAGGGACCTAATCTGCACAGATATCCAGAAACTGCTGGGCCAGCACAGGAAGCCACCAAGGGCTCACTTCTCTGATAGCCCCAGACCTCCTAGAACAAGTGAGACCATAGGAAAGTCCATGGTGACCCCAGACCCTGGGGTGAAGCTGCTCTACCAGATCACCATGGTGAGGCCTTGGCATTGGGGAAAGCTGGCCCATACAAGCAGGGCTGGTACAAACACCCTGGCTTGTGGGGTGGCAAGTCGGCAGGGCGCCATAGCCAGACCCTGTGTTCTAAATTCTTTAACACAGAGTCCTGGCAGATCAAGCCCACATCTGTGGCAATTGAGAGTTACAATTACTGAGATTCAAAGCCACCTAGGTAGATGACAACAGTCCTTAGGAGAATTGCCAGCGACTGTCACTCACATCAAGGATGATCATCACCAGCCTTTATGCTGGTGCCTGAAACCATGAGTAAAGCCAAAGGAGCTTCTTGCACGCAGCTCTCACATAAGACCCCCACGTCAAAGTAGCCTTGCGCCATTTCTCTGAACACAATTGCTATGGTTTGTGTCTGGATGTCCCCCCAGAGCCGCATGCACTCACAGGCAGGTGGGCTTTTTGGAGACAACGGAATCTAGAGTCTGTGATTGATTCATGGTCTAATGCTGGGATTATAGGTGTGAGTGCTACAACTTCTCTAGGGTAGATAGTCTGTATGAAATATAAGGGACAGAAAGAGGCTTGTCCCCTCTTTCTCCCTGTTGCTTTAATGTCTTTCACCGCCGTGAAATTTTGCCTCTCTGCTTTATACTACCCTGCCTTGGAGCCAGCCAACTATGGGCTGAAACTTCAACAAACTGTGAGCTAAATAAATCTTTCCATCCTAAGCTTTGTGTATTGGGTATTTTGTCTCAGCAACAAGGAAAGTATCTAAGACAGGGTACCAGAGAAGTGAGGTTGGTGCTGTGACTATACTTGACCATGTGGTTCAAGAATCTTTGGGAGTGGTTTGTAGAAAGAATTTGGAAAGTCTTGGAGATGCCAGCTGAAAAATTAGAGCTGGGGCACCTTAGATTGTACTGAATGGAAGATTCTAGTCAGAGCTGAGAAGACCAGAAGGTTGATAGAAATATTGCAGGTAAAGTCCAGGCTCAGGGGGTTTCTGATGGGAAGAAAGACTGCACTGACTGCTGGGTTCCAGGAAATGTGTGTTATGACTTGGCAGAAAGTTTGTCTGCATTTTTCTTATGTCCAGAAACTTTGCTTGAGACTGAGATTAAAGGTGGCAAACTAATTAATCTGGCAGAAGAAATTTCAAGGGAGCCAAATTTTGAGGCATTGTTATGGTTACTGTTGGGGGCTTTTAGCCAGATTTATGTTGAAAATTAAGAGCAAATAACCCAGCAGAATGACTTAAAACATGCACCTGGCCAGAAAGGAGGCTCAAGTAAAGCTGTAGACTGCAAAGATAGAACAGAGGAGATCTTGATTGCTGAGAAGGACCAGGAGAATAGAAGACATGGCCTGAGGGCATCACAGGAAGCAGGAGGACTCTATCCTTCGCGGCCTCAAAATTGCAAAAGTGAGAGACTTTGCTTTGAGAAGAAAGCTCCAGTGTATTGTTTTCCAGAATGACTGAAGCATAGACAATTTGTTCCTCAGAACTGGATTCAGAGTACTCAGCAGTTCAGGCACTTGAATCCTACAGCCAAGAGAGAGGGAAGACTAGCTACTGATCCAGCTGGCAATAGACCTTGGCATCATCCACATGGTACTAGTTTTAGGTATATGCAGAATGAAAGAGTTGTCAGATCAGGAAGGCTTCCACCCTGATTTCAGAAGGCCTGGGAGACCATGAACCATGTGAAGCTATGTGAAGCCAAAGGTGCAGTAGAGATCACAGAAGTTTGGAAAGCCAGGATGTGGATTGTCTGAGAAAAACTGAAATAACGGGATAGAGCATGCACAAGAAAGAAGCTGTGGGAGCTGCTACCGTGGAATTGCTGTAGGAGCAGAGTCACCTAAGCCCTTTGGAGTTCCTATCTGGCCACAGATTGCCTTGAATGCTACACATGGAACTACAGGACTTAAAGTTTGCCTTGCTGGATTTGGATTTACTTTGGTCCCATTCCTTTTTATTCCCTTCTTTTATAACTTTTGAATTGGAAATGTTTTCTTCATGCCACTGAATGTTGAAGTGTTTAACTCTTCATTTGTACAGGGGCTCATAGCTAAGAGTTTGCCTTAGGTCTCAGATTTTTAAAAAAATATTAAAACTGTTAGGATTTTGAGAATGCTTAGAGATGGATGCCTTTTGTATAAAGGAATGTACATGAGTCTTTGAGGGGCCAAGAGTGGAATGTTATGGTTTGTGTCTGAATGCCTCCCCCAAAGCCTTAAGTGGTCATGTGGGGTGGGCTTTTCCAAAGCAGCTGAATCTAGAGTTTGTAACTGATTCATGATCTAATGCTGGGATTAAGGGTGTGAATGCTACAACTGCTCTAGAGTGAGTAGTTTGCATACAATATGAGGGACAAAAAGAGACTTGCTCTCTCCCTTGCTGCTTTCGTTATCTCCCACCACCATGAACTGTTGCTCCTCTGCTGTGTGCCACCATGCATTAGAGCCAGCCAACTATGGCCTGAAATCTCTACAAACTGTGGCTGAATAAACCTTTCCCCTCTTAACTTTGGACGTTGGGTATTTTGTCTCAACATGAGGAAAGTAACTAAGAGAACAATGTTCCCCCCATTGGATGAGCAGGACACCTCAAAGTGGGCTCCTCACAGACTAAAGGTAGGCTGGACACCTACCTCTGTCCTAGGGCTGCCCAGAACTCCCCCAGGCTTTGCCCCTCCAAAAGGGGCTGTGCCTGCCTGCAGATGCTATAGACTTGGGTCAACTAAGGTCTGAGTTTCTCAGATGACTTCTTCCTGAGAGTACCAGACCGGAGAGCTATGACCCCATAGTGCGGTGGTGAGGATTCTGGCATGCTGGAGGAGGACTTGCAAAGCCCAAGTCACTTTTGTCTTAGAAACACCTGGTCTACACCATCTCCATCAGTCCTTATTGTGTCACTGTGAGCCTATTGCTTTCCTTGCGGTGCAGTCATAGACACTGAGAATAAAGGAGACTAGAGAAGGTCTGTAGGGTGAGATCCAAATCCAGTTCTGTACACTTCCAAAGCCAATATCATAAACTTGCTACCTTCCTAGAAAGAGTAGCTGAGGCAGAAAAAATGCACCTAAAAATAACTCAATATGTATCAGAAATGTATAATGTATATTGTCGTGACAATATACAATTAAATGCAGGTATTAGAAAGGGAACGAACCTGATTTATATATTATGAACCTTTAAAAATTGCTTTAGCTTGTTAAGACAGGGTCTTACTGTGCAATTCAGGTTGGCCTTGCACTCATTATGTAGCCCAGGCTGGCCCTGAACCTGTAGCAGTTCTCTTACCTCAGCCTCCCAAGTGATGACAGAAGTGCAGCACCACACCAAGCCAATGAACCTAGAAAATTTTGTTATATGATTGTGTGTGTGTGGGGGGGAAGTTTCAGCAAACAGATGCTGTATTATCTCATTTTTCTTCTGATAAAAGTCCTGCATCTCTGAAGCTGTTTGTAGAAGCATAAGACCTAGTATCACTGCAACCTGGGATACCCAGTGGGGGTGGAGGGCAGAAGGAGGACGAAAGTGACCTTCCCACTTACTGGCTCCACAACAGCATATTTCTTATTCCTAATTTAAAAGAAAAGAGAAGAATCTTGTTCTGTGTGCTTTGTACAGGTAGTAGGAGGAGAGTATATATTTGCTGAATTGGGCCAAATGGAAGCAATTGAACCCTCTCCATCTGATGAGAAGGCCCCACCAGCCAGGCTGCCCAGAAGCAGGGATGTAAGGCCTCCAAGGACAGCAGGTCCCTCTCCCACCAAGAGTAGGGCACTGAAGAGAACAAAGAGCTGTCTTGCACAGTGCAGCTTTCCCTTCATGCAGACCCAGAGAGGTCAGAAGAAGCTGCCATCAATTGGCTGGAAATAACTTTGACACTCATGGCTTTTGCATTTCCAGGCAGCCCAATCATATTAGCAACCTCCTAACCCAACGATGGCCATGTAACCCCAGCTGAAACTGTCAAGGCAGAAAGGGACCACTGAGCCCATTTGGCTGCATGACTATCCCCTCTTAGAAAAATCACTTGAAATCTTTAGTCTATTAATAGAGAGCTCCTACATTCTGACAATAGCAGCTCAGAGAGAGAGAGAGAGAGAGAGAAAGAGAGAGAGAGGGAGAGAAACAGAAAGCAGCTACCCGGGTTCTGATGGATGAAGCCTGAATTGTATCACAGCTTACTTGGGGCTGCCAGCATTGAAAAGATGGAAAGCTTTTGGATTTAAAGGCATGAACTTGAAAGTTACTTGTGTTCCGTGGCAATTGTAGGAAGATGTTTAACAGTTGAGTGAGGTTAAAGACAAATTGGACAAAAATGTGCAGCAAGGAAAGCCAGATGTCTCTCTGACTTTTAAGATTAAACCTGTCCCAACTGTACTTTAAACAACACTACAAAATAATTGGGGAAAGGGTGAGGACAGGCAAATGGCTTTTCAGAGGAGGCCCAAAGGCCCAGTCACCTTCACTCAAAATCACACCACAGAGTCCATGCCTCAGGTCAGCTACACCACAGCTTTGGGCTCTCCACACTGAACCCTAGACATTTCCTTCTGCATTCTAAAATCACTCCCCCTAAGGAGCAATTAATTAGATGTCAGTTCCTTGGTGACACAGGGATCATCTAGGACCAATCCCCTGGTTTTCCATAGCTGAAAGGAGCATAACTACCCACCCAGGAAGTGAACAGGACCCAAGAGAAAGTACAGCTGGAAAGGCAGGAAGGTGTCCTTCTCCACAGCCACAGAGCAGCTCACAGGTTGGAAGGCATTTCTCCAGGCAGGACTTCCTGAACCTCACAAAGCCTTGCCACCCTCCAACAGTGGGGAACAGGCACAGTTTGATCTAGGAAGGCTTCTGTTCCATAGCCCAGCTCTCTTCTTGTAGAAAGGAAGGAGCAGAGCAATGCACATTTGCCTGGAGCTGCCAGAGCTCTCTTGTCCTGCTCAAGGGTGAGGAATTCCACAGAGCCACAGTAGTGAAGCCTGTGCTGTCCATGTTACCTCCTGAGGGCCTGTACCCAGGCCCATGTTCCAGATTGGCTGTGCATAAACCCTTGTACCTCAAGGGAGTCTCGCCTGATGGGGGAACTACCCACACTCAGCACCCCTCCAGTTCTCTCTCTCTCTCACACACACACACACACACACACACACACACTCATACTCACACTCTCTGGACACCTGCTTCCATACAGTCTGTGAAAAGCCCCAGCCATCAGCTGTATCTTTCAACAATGCACGTGACTTGCAACATCTGCCACACTGAGCATTGACAGGGAAAGGACACATAGAAGTTGTACAGTATCTGCAAGCAGAACTGCTTTATGGTGTGTGTGTGTGTGTGTGTGTGTGTGTGTGTGTGTGTGTTTAGATAGCTTTTGCTCTCTTATTTCACGCTGTTTAGGGTTAGGTTAAAATTAGTATGTACAGGAAGTAGCAGTGAAGAAAGACGGCCCAGAAACCTTTTTTAGAACAGCAAGGAGAATGTTGGCCTGCTTTTAATTTTGCATATGAGGACAGACTTCAAAGTGAATGGGAATTGACAAGATGCACCTTCACCTGCTCCCATGTCTTGTTTGCACCCAGTGAATGGGTCTGTGGAAGGGACCTCGGTATCAGGCTTCTCCTCTCTGAGCCACCTCCCCTGGAGGCCTCAGTGTCTTATATAGGTTTGAAGGGAGACGGCTGCCTTGTGAAGGCCTGGGCTGGAAGTTGATCATACTGTCCATGTCCTGATGGTCACATCACATTGTGGCTACACTGCAGCAATTTTCCTTTCATCTGCCTCCTCCACTCCACCTATATGGACCCATTCAAGTGTCCTTGGAATTACATTCTGTTGCCGACAGCCACTTCATGTGTTTGGTGAGCATGTGTGCTTTCATCATTAAGAGTGATATGAAAGCCCCTCCTGTGAGTATAGTCATGCACAGCCAACACATGCTAACAAACATAAATTTTAAAAAGAAAAGAAAACAGAAGAGGGTGGTATTGTATTATGCATCTCACTTTTTCATTCAGCACTACATTTTTAAGATATTATCCTAAACCTAGCTGATGGTTTCTGACACTGTGGGGCAGAGGAGCCCAACTCCTGACCCGCTGGAGATGTGATCTCTGCCTGAAGCTGAGCTCTGAATGACTATATTTTCTCACAGATGTACAAACTCGTGATAAGGCTTAATTTATACATTGAGCACAACAAGAGATTAACAACAATAACTGATAGTAAAATAGGATAGGCATAACAATAAGCTATAAGAAAAGTTACGTGAATATAACCGTGTTCTCAAACATCTTACTATGCCATCCCCACTAGGCCTCTCAGTCATGAGGAGACACAGTGTCTGGGTGGTGAGATGGACTAGGTCAGGATGCAGGCGTTACGGCACAGCATCAAGCCACCAGGAGAGGTGACTTAAGCACAAACCCTGTGATACCAGCATGGTCATTGCAATAACCCAGATGGCCACTAAGTGGCCCCGCAGCAGTATACAGAGTGTAGCCTTGGGGGACAGGACAACTTGCATTCCAGGCAGGACAGAGCAGGACAGGACAAGCGGTCATCATGCTACTTTCAAGACTGTGTAGCTTAAAACTTATGAATTGTTTCTCTGTGGAAATTTCCATTAATATTTTCAGACTGCGATTGACTGAGTGATAGAAACATAAGAAAGAAAAAGTGCAGATGAGGATAGGAACCCACCATGTCCACCCCACTGTGTCCCAACTCAGCCACCAATGAACTGGTGATCTAGGCCAATTACTTAACCGCTCTGTGCCTCGGGTTCCATAAAACAAGATAGCAGCAACGCCTGCATTATACGATTGAGTTTTAATGGATCTGAAGAGATTTGGGAAGTGCTTGACACGTAGTAAGTGCTTAGGAAAAGGCCAAGCTAACACAATGATGTGATTTACTTCCCCACACCCCCAGTGAGGGGTGTGTGCAACTGGACACAGAGCTGCAGTGGCTACCCTTGGTTGAGTTTCCTCCTAGAAAGCCCTGTGGGTTTCCCTGGGACATATACCCAATGGTGCAATGGCTGCAGCGCAGAGGATATGAGTAAGTTCACAGTGAGGTGTGGTTGCTCCTGGGCTGCTCAGGCTTCCTTCCCAGTGCTGGCAACTGCTAACTTTATCTCCCAGCTGCTGCTCTTCTCCTTGGTGAGAGTAGTGTCTCATGATGTTTTGCATGTCTTTGGTCATGAGTAAAATTGAGCATCTTTGTCAGTTTTCTGAAAATTCCTATCCTTTGCTTAGTTTTCTAAGATGTCTTTTCCTTCTTGATTTTGTGCTGTTCCCTGCTGTGTCCTAGAAATCTCATCATTTCAAAGTTGCACATGTCTTCAGTACTATCATAATCTGCCAGGTGTGGTGTTCACACCTGTAATACCCTCTACCCAGGAGACTGAGGCAGAAGGATCATCAATTACAGACCAACCTGAGTAACTTACTAAGCCCCTGTCTCAATGCTTAAAAACAATTTAAAGAGCTGAGGATATAGCTTGGTGGTACAGAACTTTCCCAGTAAGTAGAAGTCCCTGGGCTCAACATTCAATACCACAAAGAAAAATTTTTAAAACTCACCAATCTGTCACTTGACCTATAGTTTATTAAAAAGAAATTCTTAGTATGATCATAGTCATCAATATTTTGCCTTATAATCTGTGCTATTTGAGTATTTTTAAAAACTTTTCCAAAATATTCACATGTACACATAAACACAATTTCCATCTTCTCAGTATCATAGTCATGCCTTTCTCATTTTAGTTCCACATTTGCAGTTTATTTCTGTATAGAACAATAGAGAACTGAATTATTTTTTCCAAAGGTAAGCCAGTTCTCCAAATCTGACCAATGCACAAACCATCCTTCTCCTTGGATATGTATACCTCCTTTCTCATTAAAGAATTGTTAACAGACAGGAGTTATTTTTCCTACTTGTAAATTAGTATATGCTTGTGATGTGCAATAGTTGCATGCATCTTGGGGAATTGGTGCATATACATAGAGCATCTGAAACCTTTTCATTTCCCTTCCCCCTCCTCTCTTCTCTTCCCCAGGCTCCTTCCTCAGGCCCCTTCCCATCTCCACAGTAAACCTCCCTGTTTCCTATCATCTGTCCTTTATTTTGTTCTTTAAATTATAATAGCAGATGGGCTGATTTCCACAGAAGATCGAAGGATTCAATTTTAGGGTAAGCAAAGTTTTACTGAATTTAGACCAGTCACCATACATTCCAGACTAGCAGGTCAGGAAATGTCAGCCCCATCCTGGTCCTTGTTTTAGCTTTAAACACATTTTTGGTTTTCATGGTAACAGAATGGAATGTTGCAGATTACCTGTACTTTGTTCTGTTGGTTTCCCCTTAATACAACCATATATTTTCTTTATGGTTACAATGTTTAACTAGGGCCAGGGAAGGAATGAAACAACCCAGGCAGGGTCATAGGTATTTATCTGGGCCTGGGTGGTTTTTATCTTTGGAGAGACATGTCAGGGAAAAGTTAACTGCAAAGTTAACTTTTTGTAACCCCTCCAGGCTGTTTCTCAAGACACATTTTGAGGCTTGTACTATTCTATCTTAAAAATGATATGCTAAGAGTCGCCATCCTTTACACTCCCACCTCTATGATATATTTTCTTTCTAAGAAATACAAAATATGTCATATGATGGCAACCTGGCTTTTACTTGATATGTGGCCAAGTTATCTCTGTACACTTGAATGTATTTGTCACTTTGTATCTATGGCTGTGAGCTCCTCTGGGGACGGGAATCATCAAAGGTTTCCTCCCAAAGCCCAATTGTCTCACAACCCTGTTGTGGGCAATATGTTTTTCTCTTTTTATTACAATTGTCCCCCACCATTTTTGGATGTATGTATAGTCCTGACTTGACTAAGATCATGTCAGGATTAGTATCCCTGTATTTATGGGAGTAGTGCTGATCACTCTCTTTTGGACCTCACAAGCAGTGAAGGGATATTTTACTGGGTTGGTCTTTGTCTTTCAAAAATGGGGTTTTACATCTTATGTATTGGAACAATGAACACCACAGCTTATTGGGCACAAGGGAGGTGTAGAGAAGTAGGTATGGCCTGGCTAAGTTTAACAGAGTCTATCCGAGGGTGCTCGAGTGTGTAGTTGCAGAGCTGCTCTCCTTGATCTGTTGGGCCGGAGGTCACCATTGTCTTTTCTACTGCAGCAGCTGAAATATGATTAACATTGTCAGAACAGAAGTAGAAGACACAAGCATGTAAATATAATCAGTCCACTGTGGAATCTATTACAGGTCTATTAGCAGCAGACTTTACCACAGGTTTGAAGATCTCTTTTCTCTATGGCCCCATGTTTTAGGACAGCATCCACAATTATGTTTTATGACCTGTTTATACACAAACATATCCTTGTCCTCATGTTATTGTTTCAGAACACCTTATTTATTTATTTATCTATCAAATATCTTATTTATCTATCTTATTTATCTTATTATCTTGTTTATCTATGTAATATATTTTTGTTGGCTGTTTAAGACCAAGTTAAAGTGAGATCTGCATTAATTAAAATTAGTTTTTGCTATCTATCAAGGACAGTTAAATCTCTTCAGGATTTACCTTGAAACCATGTACAGTGTCTCTCAGTATTTTTGTTAGTGTCAGCCATCTGCATGAATCACGGCCATTGCTTGACCAAGTTGCTTTTTATGAAAGCTTGGGAGATTTTTTTTTCCTGGTGACTCTCCTTAGGCACACTATGCACCGTATAATCAACTTTTTTTTGTGGTTCCATAATCTCCTTGATCAGAAGACCAGGGACTCAACTGAGTTACATGATGTTGTAGGAGAGATTTCTTTTATGTCTTGGGTCCTATTTGACCTTGGAGGGCTTTGGCCAAAATATTGGTGTCCTTTTAGCCCAATTTATCTCTCTAATTTTTGGTCTCTAAACCTCAGTTTTTAAATATCCAGCAGAGAAGATTAATGATATTACATTGTAATGGAAGCACTGAACTTAATTATTTTTACCAATCATGGATGTCCTAGTAGTTGAATCCCTGTAGAATGTTAATAGACAGCAGTTATATAACAGGCATGATGGCATTTATGAAACATATTGAAATGTGTAATGTTTAAACACATTTTAAAACACATTTAAATCACACTTAAACATTAGAATAGATTAGCCCTTTTAGTCAGTCATCCCTACCTTTTGTCTAATTTGTCATCCTTTAATAGGATGTCATTAAAGAAATTTGTAACATTGTCTGGGCTGTTTAATATCTAAGCATCTTTAAATGTAGTGGCATATACATAGCATATACATCAAATAAGTTTTTGTTTAAAAAATTATCATTTGAATGATGACCTCATATTGGCCTGAGATGAACCTCATAAATATCTGGAGCACAAGTAAAAGGAAGCTGTTTGACATTGCATAAACAATTTTAGTTTTATGTTTTAGAATACTGTATATCTTGAAAGCATGAATATATTTAATATATCATGAAATTAATGATAACAAATTGTCATTATTTTGTTTTTTTAAATTTAGTTTGGTACCAATAGCATCTTTTAAATAGAAAACCTTATTGTCTTATTTTTTGAAAATTTAACATTCTGATGATGAACAGTGTAAACATATCATAATAATATATTTTGAACAATATTTATTGAAGTGTCCCCCTTAAGGCTATGGAGATTATTGGTGTTTCTTCTTTTATTTTATAAAAGTATAAAAAACAAACAAAGAAAACCAAAACAACAACAACAACAACAACAAAAGGAAAACATTAACAAAAAGACACAAAGTAGCACAAAAGCAGTACAAACAAAATTGAATTACAAACAAAGCGACAGGGAATCACCAGTGGTTGCTAAACCACACACTGATAACTTTGAAGTGCATGTTTCTGAAATCACATATAGACATACAATCTTGATCAAACAGTCATGAACTGTTCCTTACCATAAAGTGACACAGGTCAACAGTGGCACCAGATTAGCCATCCTGCATATACACACATAGATAAGTATCTGTCCCTTTCTTCCCTTTCCTCCTCCCCTCATCCTACCTGCTCCCTACCTTTGAGCAGATTCCCTTCACTTTCCCCAATCCACATTTCCATCTTCAGATTCCTACACTGGTGATACAATATGCTGCCTGCACATGAATCTCTGATTTATTTCACTTATGAGTACGGTGTGCAGTTGTGACCATTTGCCTATAAAGGCCCTAAATCTGTCTTTCTTCATAGCTGAGTAATATTCCATTATAAAAAAATGCCACATTTTTTAATCCAGTCCTCTGTGGATGAACATTTGGGTTGCTTCCACAGTTTAGCTATTACAAGTTGTGCTGCTATAAACATGGGTATACATATCGCGGTGATATGATGCTTTCAGATCTTTTGGGAAAATACCCAGAAGAGGAATAGATGGGTTGAATGGGAACTCTAGACCAAGTTTGCTAAGGAATCTCCAAACCGATCTCCGCAGTTGTTTCACCAGTCTGCATTCCCACCAACAGTGCAGAAGAGTTCCTATTTCTCCATAGCCTCGCCAGCATTTGTTATTGGATGATTTCTTAATGCTGGCCAATCTTACTGGGGTGAGATGAAATCTCAATGTTGTTTTTATTTGCATTTCTTGAATGACTAAAGATGTAGAACATTTTTCTCATATATTTATTTGTCCTTTGTATTTCTTTATCTGAGAAGTGTGTATTCATCTCAGATGCCCATTTCTGGATTGGGTCTTTGAATTTGGACAGGTTCATATTTTTTAATTCTTTGTACATTCTAAATAGAAGACCTTTGTCCAAGGGAGAGCCAGCTAGGATTTTTTCCCAATTTGTGGGTTTTCTTTTAACTTTGCTAGTGATTTCTTTAGATGTACAAAAACTTCAGTAAGATGAGGTCCCAGTTATTGATTCTTTGAAGTGTTTCCCTTGCAGTTTGATTTTTGTTCATGAACTCTCTGCCTACTTCTATGTCTTCAAGATTTTTACCTACTTTCTCTTCCAATAGATTTAGAGTTTATGTTTTAATATTGAGATCTGTGATCCACTTTGACTTGAGTTTGGTGAATGGTGATAGACTTGGGTCTATTTTCAGTCTTTGGCAAGAGGGAAGCCAATTTTTCCAGCACCATTTATTAAGCAGGCTATCTTTTTTCCAGTGAGTTTGTTTGGCCCCTTTGTCAAATATTAGGTGGCTGAGTGTGTTTGTGGTTATGGCTGTATCTTCCAGTCTGTTCCATTGATCCTCAGGTCTGTTTTTTACCCAGTACCAGGTTGATTTTATTACAGTAGCTTTGTAGTATAATTTCAGGTCAGGGGTTGTTATTCCACCGGACTTCTCCTTGTTTTCCAGGCTTGGTTTGGCTATTCTCGGTCTCTTCTGGTTCCACATGAATTTAAGGAATGTTTTCTCTAGATCTGTGATGTATGTTAATGTAGTTTAATGGGAATTGTGTTAAATATGTATAACAATTTTGGTAGTATGGCCATTTTCACAATGTTGGTTCTTCCTAACCATGAGCAGGGAATGTTTTTCCATTTATTGAAATCCTCATTGATCTCTTTTTTCAGAGTAGTGTAGCTTTCATTGAATAAATCTTTTACATTCTTTGATAGATTGATTCCAAAATATTTCAGTTTCTTGGATGCTATTGTAAAAGGTATGGTTTCCTTAATTTCTCTCTCAGACTGTTTGCTGTTTGTGTATAAGAATGCTATTGATGTTTGGGTGTTGATTTTGTATCCAGCTACTCTGCTGAATTTGTCTATTAATTGAAGGAGTCTTCTTGTGGAGTTTTTGGGATCTTCCATGTAAAGAATCATGTCATCTGCAAATAGTGGTAGTTTTATTTCTTCCTTTCCTATCCTTATTCCTTTTATTTCTCTCTCTTGTCTAATTGCTCTGGCTAGTGCTTCTAAAACTATGTTGAATAGGAGTGGTGACAGTGGACATCCTTGTCTTGTTCCTGAGTTTAAAGTGAAAGCTTTCAGAATTTGCCCATTTAGTATGATGTTGGCTGTTGATTTGTCATAGATGGCTTTGGTCAGATTGAGGTAAAGGCCATTTACTCTTATTTTTTCTAAGGTTTTTAACATGAATGCATGTTGGACTTTATCGAAAGCTTTTTCCTCATCTATTCAGATGATCATGTGATTTTTGTTTTTGACTCTATTGATATGATGTATTACATTAATTGATTTGTGAATATTGAACCATCCCTGCATTCCTGGAATAAATCCAACCTGGTCATGGTGTATAATTTTCCTTATGATTCGCTGCATTCTATTTGCTAGTATTTTATTGAGTATCTTTGCATCTATGTTCATTAGGGACTTTGGCCTATAGTTGTCTTTCTTAGTTAGGTCCTTCTCTGCTTTTGGTATCAGTGTAATACTTACCTCCAGAAATGAGTTAGGGAGAATTGCTTTCTTTTCAATTTCATCGAAGAGTTTGAGAAGTGTTGGCATTAAATCTTCGCTGAATGTTTTATAGAATTCTGCTGTGAATCCATCAGGGCCTGGGCTTTTCTTTGTTAGTAAGTTTTTAATGACATTTTCAATCTCATTAATTGATATTGGGTTGTTCAGGATTTTTGTATCTTCCTGATTCAATTTTGGTAGTTTGTACACTTCTAGGAATCTGTTCATTTCTTGTGAATTTTCTATCCTACGGGAGTAAAGATTTTCAAAGTAGGTGTTAATGATCTTTTGAATTTCTGTGGGATCTGTAGTGATTTCATCCTTTTCATTCCTTATTGCATGAATTTCAATTCTTTCCTTTCTTTTTTTGATAAGGTTGGCTAGGGGTTTATCAATTTTATTTATTCTTTCAAAGAACCAACTCTTTGATTCTTTTTTTTTTGTAGTGTTTTCTTCATCTCAATTGCATTAATTTCTGCCCTGAGTTTTACAATCTCTTCCTCCTTTGGGCTTTTGGTTTGACTTGTTCTTCTTTTTCTAGAAGTTTGAGGTGTAGCATTACTCTATTTATTTGCTCTCTTTCTGTTTTCTTTATATGTGAGTTCATCGCTATAAATTTCCCTCTGAGGACTGCTTTCATTGCATCCCACAGATTCTGGTAGGTTGTATTTGCATTTTCATTTGTTTGTAGGTACTTTTAAATTTCTTCTTTCATTTCTTGTGTGACCCATTGGTTATTCAGGAGGTTGTTGTCTAATTTCCAAGTGTTTATGGGGTTTTTGGAGTTCCCTTTGTCATTAATTTCCAATCTCATTGCACTGTGGTCAGATAATATGCATGGGATAATATCAATTTTTTGCATTTAAGATTTTTTTTTTTTTTTTTTGCGGTACTGGGGATTGAACTCAGGACCCTGCGCTTGCTAGGCAAGCGCTTATTCCACTGAGCTATATCCCCAGCAATTTTTTGCATTTAGGTAGGTATGCTCTATGGGCTAGAATGTGATCTATTTTAGAGAAAGTCCCATGTGCATCTGAGAAAAATGTGTATTCTGGTGTTGTGGGGTGAATCACTCTGTATATATCTACTAAATCCATTTGTTTGCACCTTTGGTTCAGGTCTGTTATTTCTTTGCAGAGTTTTTGTCCAGTTGACCTGTATCTTTGCATCAAAGAGGTGTTTAGGTCCCCTGTTACAAAGTGTTATTAATTATTTGGTTCTTCATGTCTGTTAAGTTTTGACGTATAAAGTTTGGTACTCCAGTACTTGGTGCATAAATGGTTAGGATTGTTATCTCTTCCTCTTGCAGCTTTCCCCTAACTAATAATGTAGTGGCCTTCTTTATCTCTTTTGATTGTTTTTGGGTTGAAGTTTACATTATCTGCAAACATAATAGTTACCCCTGCTGGTTTCTGGGAACCTGTTGCATGGAGAATTGTTTCCCATCCATTAACTTTCAGTCTGTGGTTTTCTTTTTGAGTAAAATGTGTTTCCTGTATACAGCATATTGTTGAATTTTGTTTCTCAATCCACTGTGCCAGTGTGTTTCTTTTGACTGGTGAATTGAGGCCATTTACATTCATGGTTATAACTGTTATATGTTGGCTTATTCTTGTCATGCTATTTACTTGTTGTTGCTTTCCCATTTTTGCTGTTTACTTGCTTGTTCTTCTTTTTTTTTTTTTTTTTTCAGTACTGGGGATCGAACTCAGGACCCTGCACTTGCTAGGCAAGCGCTTATTCCACTGAGCTATATCCCCAGCCCTTGCTTGTTCTTCCTGTAGCTTCCTTTCTATTGTTGTACTTGAGATTGTGGTCTCTTTTTTCTCTGAATTTCTTTTAGTGCTAGAATTTCTTTCAGTGCTTTTTGCAATGTTGGTTTGACACTCATGGGGTTCTTCCGTTATTCTTTGTCATGGAAATATTTTATTTCTCCATTGAATTTGAAGGATAATTTTGCAGGATATATCAATCTGGGTTGGAAGCTGTTTTGTTTCAGAATTTGTAATACTTCACTCCAAGCTCTTCTTGATTTCATGGTTTCTGTTGAGAAGTCTGTTGTGATTCTGATAGGCTTTCCTTTATAGGTGATCTGTTCTTTTCTCTAGCTGCTTTTAATATTGTGTTCTTTTGCTGGATGTCTGGGATCTTGACCATTATATGTCTCGGTGTGGCTTTATTTGGGTTATGGCTTGTTGGGGTTCTATATGCTTCATTTAACTGCACGTCAGTATCTCTTACCGTGTTTTGGAAATTTTCCGCTATTATTTCTGCAAATATTCTTTTTATATCATTTGTGTTGCCTTCTGCTGTTCCATTGATTCCTATTATTCGGATATTATCTCTTTTTATCTCATCTTGGAGCTGTTGGATTAATTTTTCCTGGATCCTTGATGACTTTAAGAGATTCTTCCTTTCACAGCTGCTAGCTGCCATGCTGTCTTCAAGATCTGAAATTCTATCTTCAGCTTCACTGAAGTGATTTTGCAGGCTTTCAATGGAAGTTTTCAATTCCTTGCAATCTCTTTGAGTCTGTTTCATGCATTCTAATTCATTTCTAAATTGTTCATGTAATGTTTCCACTTGTTTCCTATGTTCTTCTATTCTTTTATCTGTTTCTTCTCTGTATGTGTGGAGCATTTCTTCCATTATTATTTTCACTTCATTTTTTGCCTGAGAGATTAGTTCTGCTTTAATCTCTTCTATGGCCTGATGGAGTTGTTTCTTTACTTCAGATGTGATAGTTTCAGAAATTGCAGGTATGTGGCTTCCTAGTTCTCCTATATCATTGTTTCCTGGACTTGCTCTGGGTAGGGTTGAGTTTTGTGGCTGTGTTTTGCTTCTCTGTCTTGTCATTTTGGATGTCAGATGAGAAGTGTTGAGCTACACACTACCCAGACAGCTCACAGATGACTCTAGCAACCCTAGTTTACCTGGATATCAAACTTATCCCCAGATGTTAGCTGACCATGAAGCACTGGGCCCAGGAACTCCAGATGATTGCTGAGGTGCCAGGCTCAGAGCCTACCTGCGATGGTGGGGAAAGTTGTCTTGCTGGCAAAGCACCGGCGTGGGTCTTACTTGTGAAAGGTCTGCTGTGAAACCTGCTCTACTGTCGCTGTGAAGCTGGGTTTCTACTCTGCGGGAAACTTCGGGAAAGTCTTGAAGGCACCGCCACTCTGGTGGAATTTATTCACCTGGCTAGAGTCTTGTGGGATAACCTGCTCCTGTAGATCCGCTGAGCTGGTCTGGCACTCTGTGGGAAAGTGGTGTGGCCGCGGGCACTGTAATGGCACCCAGGTCCGGGCAGAGCACAGTATACCTCAGAAATGCTGCTTCCTTACCTCTGCTGAGCTGGTCTCTCCTGATGTTTCTTATTAATGAACAAAACTGGGTAATATTCCAGGTAGCTGTTGTTTGTTTTTTTTTTATCAGTTGGAGTCCTGTTTAACAATTTTTCTCCACTCTATGGGATTTTTATCTTTTTTTGTCCTATGAACATCTAACCATAATTTGACACATCTGTTTTGAACAATGAGAGACTCTCAAGTTATAGTACATACAAAATAATATTCATGGCATTTATAAAACCAATTTTAAAATAATTTAGACCAGCTGACAACCTTGGTGGAAGCATATCCTGGAGTCAGATGCACTACCATTGTGCCACGAGGTCCTAAAGCATATCCTTAATTTAGATAATATTTATCTATAAGCCAAATTAATTATAGACAATTGCTTTAAAAATCAAAAACTACAAAAAGAAAAATTTGTTGAGCTCAAATAAAAGAGCTGTTTACAGATATGACAGAGAGACAACCAAACAAAAACACATACACCAGACAATTTGCTTATAAAATCATAGTGCACTCAAATATATTTTTGGCCACACTGAATAATAAGTTTGCAATTATAAAGACTAGTCAGAATTTCATTTTCTTTTTGATAGGTCAATTAGCAGAGGTCTCTTATAAAAAGAACTTGGAAAAAAACCTTTTACCTGTAATTAATATATTTTTAATATTTTAATTCATCTTAAGAATACCAGCAACTTTCATGTCCCTTTTTGTAGCTTCCAGCTTAGTCACCTTTACATATTCATCACATACACACTTTTTTAAAAAATGTTTTTGTGATCTCTCTCTGTAAGACTTATTATAATTTAGGTTAATATTGTCATTTATATAGATTTCTGTCCTTGTTTACCTTTCTTCCCTCTAGTTTTTAACTGGGCTTCTTTTCTGTAAGCTGCTAACATCTCTTTATTCTACTGCTGTTTAAACTTCCATTCTATGCCCTTTCTATCATGAAACAAATTTTGGGAAATCTCTATCAGCTGGGACAAGTTCATCCCTGCAATACCTTCCAATTTCTGCAGCTTGTGACACTTTTGTCACCTTATGTAGGTCAGTGGGATGATAAGCTGCAGAAAAAAGCCCTTTCTTTAAAGCCTGATGATTTTTCCCGTATCTAATCTCATTTGTTTCTCCTTCACATTTGAAAAGCCTTTCTCTCTTTTTTGAAGGAAACAAAGTTAACATTGTCTGCTGACAGTCACCCCAGGTGGGGTGGTGAATCTCAAACACCACTTTCAGCAAAGTAATCAATCCTGAGTTTGCTGTAAAAAGGGGGATTTTAAGTTGTCCAATTGCAGAATGAGGGTTTTCTCCCAGCTTCATCACAGCAGCCTGCCAGAGAGGCAAGACTGGGGTGAGACCTGAGGCTGAGGCTTCCTCATCTGAATCTGCTATAGGCTTGGGGAAAGGCTGCCTGCAGCGGTGAGAATAGAAAGCCACAGGGTCAGTATCACAGCTGAGGAGGAATCTCCTGCTGAGTGAGTAAATGGGTGTGCAGGGCTGGGGGTGGATGAGTGAGGAGACAAAAGGATCATCTTTCTCAGATGCTGAAGGCAAAAGCGGGGGTTTCTGATTAGGGGACCTTTCCTTAATTACCAGAGCTTGATCTGGGAATCCAAAACACACATCATCTTTAAACTTATCAAAGTTCTTGATCATGCAATTTAGCACAATTGGTTTGCTGTCTGAAGCCCACATAACAGAAATCTTAAAAACATTCCACACACCAAGCAAAAGTATAAAACTAATGTAATTTGACACAATAGCAGTGATTACAGCAATATGGAGCAGCTGTGCAGGGTCAGGATATTTTTAAGCTTCCAAGTAACTCCCTGGGATAGAAATGGCAGGAGTAGGACTGTCAGGACTCCTCCAGCCCAAGCAACAGATTCAACTGTAACTTCAGGATGCAGGCTCATCAAAGGATGCGGGCACGTTGGGGTTAACACAAAAAACGAGCAATTCAAACAGACGGACAGACAGGACAAACAACAAAATCCCAGGAAAACAATTTGGTCCCCCTCTAACTAGTGTTTGCCAATTTTAAATTTGAGACTGGCTTTGACGAAAACAAATGCAGACATAACTTCTGACCAAAGAAATGACTAAGCATAACGAACTTCCCAGGACCTCCTCCCAAGAAAAAAAAACCCTTAAAGCTCTTGCTCAAGGGAAAACAAACCTCTCCTGGCTCTCACCCAAGAGAGAGGGAAACCAAACCTGTGCAGGCTTTTGCCTGAGAGAGAAACCAAATGCTACCCATGTCTGGGAGCAGGGCACTTCTCGTTAGAAAGCAAAAGAATTGAAAGCCAATTAGGTCTTAACCAGTCAGATGGTGTGACTCCGTTTCTCCCTCTTTGTGGCTGGGCCATCCAGTCCTCAGCTACTTCCAGACGGCAAACTGAATTCGGCTAGGGTGTTAAAGCCACCCAGAAGGGGCTTGTGGAGCTCCAGTGGTGCAATCAGTTAGCGCATGGTACTTACACAAAGGGGCTTGAGGGCCCGGAGGCCAGGAGCCCTCTTAATATGAGGGTCATGCCTATGGAAAATCCCAGATGAGCCCCAAATGTAATGGTAGATGGGCTGATTTCCACTGAAGACCAAAGGATTCAATTTTAGGGTAAGCAGAGTTTTACTGAATTTAGACCAGTCATCATACATTCCAGACTAGCAAGTCAGGAAATGTCAGCCCCATCCTGGTCTTTGTTTTAGCTTTAAACACATTTTTGGTTTTCATGGTAACAGAATGGAATGTTGCAGATTACCTGTACTTTGTTCTGTTGGTTTCCCCTTAATACAACCATATATTTTCTTTATGGTTACAGTGTTTAACTAGGGCCAGGGAAAGAATGAAACAACCCAGGCAGGGTCATAGGTGTTTATCTGGGCCTGGGTGGTTTTTATCTTTGGAGAAACATGTCAGGGAAAAGTTAACTGCAAAGTTAACTTTTTATAACCCCTCCAGGCTGTTTCTCAAGACACATTTTGAGATTTACACAATTCGATCTTAAAAATGTTATGCTAAGAGTCGCCATCCCCCACAAAATTTTTTATGGTTTTGAGTTTCTCATATAAGAGAAGCCACTCAATATTTAATCTTCTGTGTCCAATTTACTTCATTTAGCATTATGGTCTCAAGGTGCCTACATTTTCCCAAAAATGTGTCAGAATTATCCTTCATGTCTAAGTACTACTTCATTTCGTCCTTATACCACATTTTCTTTATGCATTCACCTGCTGATAGACATCTAGGCCACTTCCAAGATTTTGCTTCTGTGAGCTGTACTGCTATAAACATGGATATATCCTATGTATATAGCGTGCACAGAAGTTATTTCTGCAATCTGTTCTCTCTGACTGCAGAATTGATCATAAAACAGCAGCACGCCTTTACAGTTGTGTAGCATTTGTAGAATGTCCACAGTAGGCACTAGGGTGAATCCTCTGTTTTTTCTTTTTCAAGACTGTTTCAGGAAGTGAAAGCCCTTTATCTCACGCACATTTTAGGATACATGTTTTAGGCCAGTTCCCCAAATGCTACGGTACATTCTTGCTGAAGCATCGTTGTATATATGGGTCAATTTGAGGCGAATTTGTATTTTCTATATGAAGCCATAAGCATGTTTCACCTCTTTATTACCTAAGTCTTATAATAACCTTTTTAAAAGTGATCGCATTTTTTGTCCTTTCTAAAAAGTTGTATGGCAGTTATTCATTTTTCTTGCATATAATCTATTCTTGGTCATTTTTGCCAGAGATTTGCTTTCCAGAGAACATGTTTTTAGTTTGGTTAATTATCTCTGCTGTCACTGTCCTCACCTTTATTATTTTCTTTTGTATTATTTGTATCTTATAATTCTTTTGATCATTTTATAAATCTCTAAATTGGGTGTTTGGCTCATTTGTTTTCAATCTTTTTTTAGTGGATGACAAATGTATTATTCAAAGATATAAATTTTCTTCAAGGTGCCTGTTATCTCTGTCCCCCACATTTCAACTTGTGGTCCTTCCATTATTGTTCATTATATTTTGCATTTTCACGTGTATTCCTCTTTAAATAGAGATTTTTCTGGAGAGGTGGGAAGTTTTGTAAGCTCTGCCTCCTTGGTTGCAGTTTTGAGTTACTACAGTTAAAACTCTTATTTTCCAAGTTCCTTTTAGCACTTGGAATAGCATTCTGGTTTCTTCTTCAAACCAGTGTTCCTGTTGAGAAAGTACATGTTAATTTGACGCTTGTTTTTTTTTTTTTTTTTTTTTTTTTTTTTTTTTTTTTTTTTTTTTTTTTTTTTTTTTTTTTTTTTTTTTTTTTTTTTTTTTTTTTTTTGAGTTGTCTGCCTTATTTCTCTGGAAGTTTTATGTGCTTAAATTTCACCATAGATATGTTGATTGGAGTTGTTTTTTTGTTTTTGTTTTCTTAACATTTACTTACATTGTCCAGCATTCTATGACTCTCACAATTTGAAGTCTTGTATTCGTTCTTAGTTCTGGAAAATCTCCATGAATATGCATTGTTTTCTGTTCTTCTGCAATATCTATCATGGATCTCTACATCGTTCTTCTGCCACGTCCCCATCTCTTGCATTCTCCTCACCCATCCTCTCTGCTCCTCAACTCCATCTTCAAGTCCCTTGAGTCTCTTCTCAGGTGCAGCCTCTCTTTTATTTCACTGATTTGCTTAATGAAGCCCAGAACGCATAGGCTTTTATCACTTGTTTCTACCTCAGGCTTACAACATGCTGTTATATTTCCCAGAAGATATTTATAGTATCTGTTTTAAATTACTTTTCACTTAATACAATGAATCTGCTCCACCCAGCACAATTTGTTTATTTGGGTAAACATTTCCCTTTAATGATTATTCTCTTCAGACATCCTGATGATTCCCCCTGAAAACGTATGTGTTTTAAGACCAGCAGCTGCAGTACTTACTTAGGCAAGTGTCAGACATCAGGAGAAGGAGCAGAATGCTGGCCTCTGGCTGTGTCCTTGACAGTGAGCTAGAGTGGAGTGAGCGTTAAATTATCCTTCCCACCCAAGCAGGACCCTCCAGGGTTGCTCCATTGGGCCTTCCCCTTCCTGAGCTGCCCCTTCCCTTAGCTGTGATGGCTGAGATCTACCACCTTCCTGTCCTCCCACATGCCGCAGCTCTGTGCTGGTGTCAACCTTCCTCCTCTGGCTGCCTCTGGGTGGAGTCTGCAGTATGTCTGCCTAGTACACTGCAGAGAACACATTCTCAGCTCAGGCCACACAGGGAGAGTCTGTGTCCTGTCTGGGAGTCCCCTCCTTCCCTCAGCCTGTGCCCAACTGATCTGCTCTTACCTCCTTCCTACCTGCCAATTCCCACTTCTCCCCCAGCTGAGATCAAATTTACTAGTATTCTGGGGCCCAAACCTTCCTCCTGAACCCTCAAACTGGTTCCTGCTGGCTGACTATCTCTTCCGGGAGTTGGATGATGCCTTCCACCTATTGATTCAGGGTTCTTGCTCTATTTTTTATTTACTTATAATTTTTTTTTAGTTTTAGTGTGTAATGTAAATGCATGGGATTTTTTCTTTTTAATTTGTAGATATTTGCAATACACCATGGTTACAATCATCTTAGGGAGTTAGTATATACACATAACGTATCTTAATTGTTCCCTTCCTCCTCCCCTCCTTTCATCTTTAGATCCTATTCCATCTGCAAAAGATTGTCTCTCTGATTCCTATTTTCTATCTTTTATTTTGATCTTTAAATTATTTATACTCTGAGCTTTTCATATAAAAGAAAGAATGAATCCTTAAGCTTGTATGTCTGACTTATATAATGTGATATTATGGTTCCTAGGTGTATCCATTTCCCTATAAAAGACTCATACTTTTCCTTTATGGCAGAGTAATACTCCATTGAGTATAAATACCACATTTTCTTCATCTTGTCATCTTGTTATGGGTGTATAGGCTTCTTTCAAGATTTAGCCATTATGAGATGTGCATCTATAAACATGAGTATGTGAGTTTCTAGTTTTATTGTTTTTTTTAAAGGACTCACTATATTGATCGCCCCAGTGGTTGTACTAACTTACATTCTCACCAAAAGCAGAGAGGGTTTCTTTTTCCTGGCAGCCTCTCCAGCATTTCTTGTTATTTGATTTCTTGATGATGGCCATTCTCTTTGAAGAAAGATGGAGTCTCAATGTTGTTTTAACTTGCATTTCTGTAGTAGCCAGAAATGGTGAGCATCATTTCATACATGTATTGGCTACTTGTACTTCTTCTGAGAAGTGTCCATTCATTTCACTTGCCCATTTTTTGATTAGGTTCATTTTGGGAGGTATAATTTTTTGGGTTCTTTATAAATTTTAGATATTAGTCTTCTATCTAAGTGGTAGCTAGAAAACAATTTTTCCATTCCTTGGTTTTTCTCTTCACTTTGTTGTTTGTTTCCTTTGCTTGGGGAAGCTTTTAAAGTTGATATAAGCCCATTTGTTGATTCTTGGTGTTATTTCTTGTGTAACTGGGGTTCTGGTCAAAAAATCTTCTATGCCTATGTGTTCCAGAATTTTACCTGTTTTACCTTCCAGCAGATTAAGTAGTTTCGTTTTAATATTCAGGTCTTTCATCCATTTTGATTTTATTTTAGCACATGGTAATATATATGAATCTGATTTCATCTTCTGCATGTGCATAACTAGTTTTACCAACAACATTTGTTAAACATTCTGTCTTTCCTCCAGGGTATGTTTTTGGCCCCTTTATCAAAAATCAGATGATATGTGCTCGGGGTTGTTTCTTCATCCTCTTTGCTGTTCTATTGATCTTCATGTCTGTTCTGATGCCAGTATCATACTGTTTTTATGCAGCTTTATAATATTACTTGAGATCTGGGATTGTGATGCCTCGCACTTTGCTTTTATTACCCAAGATTGCTTTGGCTATGTTAGGTCTTTTCTGGTTCCATATAAATTTGGGAATTTTCCTCTAGATCTGTGACATAGGTAGGTAGATGATAGATAAATAGATAGATGGATATTTGTTTTGGGGGCATGGTCATTTTGATAATATTGGTTCTGGCCATTCCACCTATGAACAGGAGACATTTTCCATTTTCTGATGTCCATTTTAATCTCCTTTTTCTTAAAGAGTACTGTGGTTTTCATTATAGCATTCTCTCAGTTCTTTGGTTAGGTAAATTTCTAGGTGTTTAATTTTTATTGATGATGTTGCAAACAGTATTATTTTCCTCATTTATTTCTTGATGGGTTCATTATTGGTTCACAAGAATGCTGTTGATTTTTGTGTATTGATGTTGTATTCTGCTATGTTACTTAATTTAATTACTAGCTCTAGGAAACTTGGTGGAATTTTAAAGTTTTTTTTACATAAAGGATCATGTCATCTGCAAATAAGGATAGAAGACTTTTTCTTTTCCTGCATGTATCCTTTTTATTTCTTTTTCTTTCCTGGCTAATGTCTCAAGTACTATATTGGATAGGAGTGGGGAGAGTGGACATCCTTGTCTTGTTCCTAATTTAGAAGCAAATCTTTCAGCTTCTCCTGACTTAACATGATGTTTGCAGTAGGTTTGTCCTAATTGACTTTTATTAGACTGAGATGGGGCCTTCTATACCTGCTTTCTTCAGGTTTTTTCTCTTTAACCCCTCCATACTACCCTATACTTCCTTTTCTTGGCTCATAGCTTATAGAATCCCTCCCTTGCTGTTGTCCCTAGCTGGCCATCTTTGATTTCCTTCTGCTCTGATTTAGTCCTTTCTTCATGTGTCAGGTCCCAAGTAGCTGCACTTCTTTTAAAAAATAGGCATGCGTGCCTTCCTGGATCTGGGGACCAATGATCAATACCTACAATGGGATGCCTGCTAGGCACCAAAGCCTATGGATCTTCTCAAAAGCCCTTTCTTTTCTTTTCTGTTACCGTCTCTGATCCCCACAGTCTCCGAACTAGTATCCTTCTCACAGCATACTAGGTGACAGAATTCCAGTGTCTACACATGGTAGCAGAATGCATGCTGTGGGTCTTTTGACTTGCACTTTCTTCAAGACATTAAGGGAAGCCAAGGGAAAGCCAGGAGCTCATTGACAGCAGGGCATGTGGTAAGGAGTCCTGTCAGACTGCAGCTCTAGCCCTGCCTTCCCTTCATCCCACTACATGCAGCCTTTGCCCAAAGCCCCCTCTTAGCTAGACCTCTGCTGACATCCTGAAGATGTCACACTTACTTACAACACTTCTAGTGGCATGATACCCACAGGCTGTAAGAGAAACATCAGCCTTCTTCAGACTTGCAGCCCAGGACTAATTCCTCTGCCTGTGAGTAAGATTCCCACCTCTTTTGTGCCCTCACTTCCAGTGGAGAGTCTCCTTTTCATGTGTGATGCTGGCTACAAGCCCAGGTATACCCTGTGTCTCTGGGTTCCTCCCCAAGTCAGGGTGCAGTCCTCAGTCCTCAGCTGGATCCCCAGTACTCCCAGGTCCACTTTCCCTTGCAAGACAAGGTTCTTGGAAGAGGCACAGGCACTCTTGTTACCCGCTCTCCTCTTCTTCTCATGCAGCCCTCTTAGGCGGCCCCTCTCTCACGAACTCCCTCACTGCTATCAACAAGGCTCCATCCTTTCAAATCCAAACCCCTGCTGCAGGGCTCCAGATAGGCTTGCTGCCTTCAGCTCACCTTCTGCATACTCTCTCTGAAGCAGGCAAAAGGATATTTCTAGACCAAAATTGATGTCACTCTTCTGTTTAAGGCTCCCTGTTGACTTCAAAATCAGTTGTAAACTCCTTAGCAAGAGACATGTGCCCCTCTAGGATCTGGACATCCTCTATCTCTACAGCCCCAAGTGCCATTCTAGCTGCATCCAGCGTGACCTCCTGACATGATCCCTGTGCTCCAAGAGGTCAGAACTCACTGCTGTTCAGTACTTTCCGTGCTGCACCATCTTGATGCCTCACTAAGACAGAAACTCCTGCTCACCTTTTTTAGCTTTTCTGTTTCCAGCAGCTATAACGGTCCCTAGGACTTGGCAGGGACTCTGTAAGGTCAGATGGATGAATGAATAGATGTATGAATGTTTTACTCTGTGAGTCAAACTCTGCCCTAAATGTATGATATTATGTTTAGGTCTTGATGCCATAGTGGAAAAGTTTAGATAATGAAACAGTGCAACTAAATGACCTTATATTATATTGCTTGACAAATTTAGAAGGTGTAGGAGAATAGGGTAAGGGAAAGGCAACTACTACTTATGGCTTCTTAGTAGGCATTTTAAAAAATGTTATCTGTGACATTTAATCTTGATTATCAACTTCGTTGCATTGAGAGATGCTGTATATGTCACTTTACAGTCCCTGGACACAACCCCAAACACCTACAATTTAAAGGAGGAGAGTTTGTTTTGGCTTGCTCCAGGGTAGAAATGACATGGTATAAAGGGGCACAGTGGAGGAAAGATGCTCAGCCTGTGGCAGCCAGGAAGCAGAGAAAGAAGTGCAGAGCCAGGACAAGAATGCACACTTCCAGGTCACACATCCAACGACCCTCTTCCCACCAGGTCCCACCTCCTAGCAATACATTCAGTCATGATCTTGTCCCTGGACGACTCCACTGATGAGTACAACATAGCACCCCCATAATCCAGTCCCCTTCCAAACTCATAAGCCATGGTGGAAACATTTAGATCTAAACCATAACAGAGACCTGGGACATTAATAAAGCACAATTCTGTGTGTGTCTGCAGGGATATTTCCAGAGATGACTGGCATGTTAGCTAGTGAACTGAGAAGGGAAGGGCTGGGGATATAGCTCAGTGGCATAAGAGCTTGCCTGGCAAGCCTGAGGTCATGAGTTTGATTCCCTGTATCAAAAAGAAAAAAAAAAAAGAACTGAGAAAGGAAGACCAGCTCTGATTGTGGGGAGCACCATCTAACAAACTTGCTGTGATGAAACAAAAAAGTGAAAGGAAGAGGGAACCTGCCTGTGCTAGCAAAGTTGATTCTGACTGAACAGGTATATCTGTCGTTACCTGAGAACCTCAGACTCCAGCTCCCTCCGTTTTTCACCGCAGACTCGTGCCAGTGACTCTCTAGGAAGCTTACAGGCCTTCGCCTCAGCTTACAGCTGCATTGGGGCTCTTATTTTGAAGCTTCCAGTCCCCGGACTGAAGAACTACTGGAGACTGTGATTCTCCAGTGTGGAGATGGCCACAGTGGAGTCTCTCACCTTCGGTGCTAGTAAATCCTGAGCCATACTTTATCTTATTAAACCACCACAAGAACACTCTGGAATCAATATTCTCTGCATTCTATAGACCTAGAGTTACGGCATAGAAAATTTAGCTTGGCTGACACTACACAACTAAGTGGCAAAGCTCAAATGGAAACACTGGTCTCTGCTGGATTTCAAGGCTCTTTCTAGCACCTTATGTCAAGGGACTGTCCTGGTAACTGTGCAGAATGAAAGGAAAGGAGGAGAAGGCAGATGGGCCAATGGAAAAACTGATGAACTGGTCCTGATGAGAATCCAGAAATGTCAGCATGATAATGGCAGTGGGCAGTGGAGACAGACACAGCAACACCCTGCTCAGTATCCACTTTGATGTGCAGGTGAGGAAGGAAGGGTAAAGGTGATTTCTGGGGAACCTGGATGTTCATGGGTGTAATTTCAGAGAGATTTGTTTTCTGTGAACTCTAGAGGTATATGACAGGGAGTCAGTGCTCTGGTGTCTATGAGGAATAGCTCTGTAGCTAGCGTGAAAGGGGGTGCCACAGGGCGGAGGTGAGACAGTCCAGAGGCACAGCAGTGCACAAGGATCAGTGCTGTGAGTAAACAAACAACCCTTAACAGGTGTGTCCCCTGACAAGCCCACGGTCTAATTCACTAAAATAGCCATTGTATGGGCACCAAACAATACACGCTCTTTGGCTTCCCCACCAGGTGCATGCAGGTGATAAGAATGAGTCCCAGTCCACTTTAAGAGGATAAGTTCCAAGCTGAAGTACCTGCTGGCAGGCAAATCTGGCCATGGCTTCTCCTGCACAGCCTCGGTGTATCTGCTCTGGCATCTGCTGCCAGGCTTTGTATTGTTTAGCTTTCTGCTTGGAAGAAAACACACAAGCTTTCATACTGACTTCCTCATCACCTGTTTCAATAGCAAATGCTCCAGTCTCCCTATGGGCCCAAATCTCAGAAGCCCAGAATCACAGTCTGATACCTCAGAGGCCTTTGTAGGAAACAGACACCAACCAAAGGAAAGCCATGGCTTGGGAGTAAGCTTGGGTATTGTCAAGTCTCAGCATTTTACAAAGCTCCTTTTACAAATAAGGCAAATGATGCCCAAACAACTGAAGGGAATGCAGGCTGCTTCCTAACTCCAGTGGGCATATGACACCTCCAGTGCCCCAGCTCAGCCCTCATCTCCTCCCTGCAGACCCACTGCCCTCACGAGCAGAGGCCGCCCTGAAGGCTGCCCTTTAACATTACACTGTGGTTCAGAAACTGCTCCCTGCAGAGACAGAGGACCTGACATCTCCTGTAAGGCATCCTCCACCTTGGTCTCTGGTTACTTCCCTCAGTTCTCCATGAGATTAACGGCTCTACTTTTATATCAAACAGCAATTTGTTCTTCCAAAAAATATTTGTTAATGTTGGAATTAAATATTGTGTCTTCAAAGTACCCCTTTCCCAAACAAACAGCTCAAGGGGAGTAGGAGCCAGGGATGAGGGTTAGGGAACAAAGCTGTCTCCAGGGACCCACTTCAGGATCTTGGGCCAGGATCTTTGGAAGTGCCAGAAACCATGGGGCTATGGCACTGGGGAGAGGGAAACACCACAGCCCATACAAGAATCCCAGACTTGGTGATGGGAGCAGCTGGCAGGTCTGGTCTCACACAGGCTGTGGAATTTGCCTCCATTATGAGGGCCAAGGAGCCAACCAAGGAGATGTGAGCTGCTAGATCCCTCCCTGCAGTGGGGTGTGGATGCAGAGCTGGAAAGCAAGCGAGTCTCTGCCCCTCAGGAAGCAAGATTCCTCTCCGTCCCTCTGGGGCCGCAGGTAGAGAGGACACAGGAGCTGCCAGCCTTGTGCTCTTTCACCAAGAGGATGGTGCCAAAAATAATTGCCCCCTCCTAGGGCTCGTGGACTACTGCAATGGACATGTGCCTTACCCTAGTTCTGTTGAAACAATTATGTTTTTAAGCTAAATTTAAGATATGGAGGAGGAAGTGTGGGAGGGCTTTCTATTGGTAAGCTAGAAGGGTGCCTTACATTTTCCTTGTCCTTTACAAAGCACATTCACAGTAGCCCAGCCTCACAGTGGAATAGCTGATATTTGGGAACATTACTGACTTGGTCATTTTAACTAGTATCATTTATCTTTTTGTTTAAATGTGTGCAGTAGGTGCTATGATCCCAGTCCCAGAGTTTCATCCCCTAACACTGCTAGGCATAGTCCAACCTCACTGTAGTTCTAAACGTCTTGGTGTCCCACTGCCCTCTGAACCAGTTGAATATTTGGGCCAACACTAGGTTCCATCTCCCAGAACTGACTCTGGGCAACTTAAGAACACAATTGGAACCTAACCAGGAGGGAAGCAGTGGTTTCCTGAACTGACCAAGCACATAGAAAGAAGAAACCAAGTTCCTACTGCAGGGGGAGTCTGATATGGATTCCTAGTGACCACTCCATTTCCCATGGTCACTGTTATCCCCACGTCCTCTCCTGGAGTGGGTCTAGCTACACCCGCACCTCCACATTACCCCAAGTTGTGAAGAACCTGGCCTGAGAAGCTCACTCCTTACTGTGGGGTGAACCACAGCTTGCTGGTGGAGCACAGGACCTCCTCCATAGAGGCTCACACAGCAGAGGCTCCCAGCTTAGGAATGGGGCTCCTACACTGTGCCACTAAAACAGTCAGAAAGTGTCCTGCACAGCAGGTTGGCTGTTATCTCCTTTTCACAGATGAAGAAATAGAAAAGCCTCACATCCCCATTATATTAAGTGACCCACTCTGTGTCCTAAGAGCCATAAGAAATGTCACACACCTGAAGGGTCACAGTGTTTTGCATCCCCAATCAGGGAATACACTCTGAAGAAAGTGAGCTTTGAGTTTGCAGGCTTGCTTTGACGGAAACCATCTGCCTCTAAGCTCTTGGCAGTGTGTGCCAGGCTGAGAATATTGCAAATACCCCCCCAAAAGGGCTACTTCCATGCAGACACATGCCCAGCACAGCCAGGCTCCTGGACCCTCCCTCTGTCTCTCTCCCCCTCCTCATTCCTGGGATCTTTCTCTTGCTCCTTCAGCCCCATCACCCCAGCACACAGAGCACAGTGAGGTCAGGGGACAAACTTCCTTCAGACTGGAGACTATTGTGTGAGGCAGAGCAATGGACAGGTTTGGAGAGGGAGGTAAGGGCCTTGTGATAAACTGCCTGGGATTCATCTAACCAGAGTCTATGAGGAGCCTTGGAAGGTTTCCAGCAGGAGACTGACCTGGTTAGGTCTTAGGAAGTAGGAGAACAGACAGAAGGGAAGGAAGACGTTGCCATGGCAAACAGATGTCACAGTGGGTACAGAGAACAGTGAAGGAGTCAGACCTTAGACAGATGGCATTCAGGGTCTTACAGGGTGGGGAAGAGTAGGCACAGTAGAATGTCAAGGTGTCTGGACAATGGAAAGTTCCCCATGACCATCTCCAGGAGAGAGGACACTGGCAGGTAAAGGGGAAGAAGTAGGAAGTGTCAGAGCTGGGGACTCTAGAAGGCCTGTAAGTGGCTTGTCAGCCTTCTATTATAGTACTAAAATACTGGAGATAATTAATCTATAAGAAAAAAGTGGTTTATTTGGCTAATAGCTTTGGAAGTTCCAGTCCATAGCCAGTGCCCTTTAGTTTTTGGTCCTAGAGTAAGAAAACATATTATGGTGAGAAGTACATGGTGCGGCAAAGCTGCACCTCCCGAGACAGTGGAATAAAAATCAAGGCTATGCCCCAGTGACCTAAGTTTCTTTCACATGGGGCTTAGATCAAAACTATAGCAGAAGCTGAAAGGTCAAATTCTGTTCCTTGATAGGTCAAGGTGTGTTGGTCTCCCATCTTATCCCCTCTGCTCCTCTGGTTGGAGGCTGTGTCCAAGCAGCCCCAGTATTCCTCACCTGGTATTCAAAGGACAGTTAATCTAGTAAGGCAAAAGTTCCTTGCAGGTAACACTACAGTGCAAAAGGATCTGGAGTGCCTGTTGGCTCTGCAGCAGACTCTTTGGCTTTGAGCAAATCTCCCTGGGTGCCAGCTTCCTGGCCATTGCTAACATCCAAGTTTCATCGGTGAAGATTTGGAGGTGAAGTGCTATGTAAATGTTGACTGCTAATAACAAACCATCCACAAACATCTGTATATTGCCTGGGCAACCCAACAGCTTTAAAAATCTTAAGTGGCTCTTGTTCTTCTGATTCATTGCATTCTATGCATTTAACTTCCAGAACAAATTTAGCCCTCAAAATATCTTGGTACATTTTCTACCCACCCCTTAACATTTAAGTCTGCCATCTTCCATTCCACTTCCCCATCTCTGTATCACCTTCTTCCCCAACACAGCCTCATTCTATTTCTCTTCAAGTGGCCACCCAGGCCCACTCACTCTCCTTCCTCCAGAGGAGACCAGAGGTGCTGTCTTGCTGGTTCTGCTCCAGCAAAGGCCTGGCCTGAGAGAGGAAGCAGCATGGTATGGAGGACCCATGGGGATAGGAAGGAAGGAGAAGGGTGCAGAACAGGGCCAGAGTCAAAGAGAATGATTAGAAAACCCCAGCATTCAATTCAAGCTATGCCAGTTACTGCCAGAGCACTGACATCATCACTGAGACAGGACCAGCCCGAAGTCTGGTATTCTCTGGACTTATGGTTCTGCCACAGCATTTGCCTTTAGCTACTGTCAGCCCATTCTATTTTTTTTAAGAAGTAACAAATGTCTCCAACAACTCCATGTTAAACATGGGTTTAGGACAAGCCATGAGGGCTGTCAAGAAAGAGCTGAAGAGCCATTCTCAGAGTTTGCATGGGGAAATAGACAGCTCAGAAATGTTTGGCTCCTTAGGCTTCCTGAGCCACAAGCTCCTGCATACTTGCTGAGGCTCATGTGGGAAATTCTTCCAAAACAGCAGGTGTTCCCATGCTGAAAGTCAAGAAGAGTGACAGGAAACATTTATTGAACACTTGCTATGTGCCAGGAACTGTTCCAAGTAGTTTCATAGGAATTAACTCATTTAATCCTCACAACCACCCCACCAAAGAAGAAAGGATTTTTTTCCCTTCATTTCTCAGGAGGGGAAATCTAACTACAAAGTGGTTAAATAACTCCTCCCAAGTCCCCAAGGTAGCAACGGCAGCACAGCTGGGATTTGGAAGCCAGAAAGAGATCAGCAGATCACAAAATGTATGAACTCCAAATCTCTCCTTCAAACATCCTTCTTTATAAATCTCCTCAACTTCCGCATCCAATTACATATCTCTGCTCGAGTACCTAATGAAAGCCATCAAAAACTCCAAAGCTCTGGCTTCAGATCACTATCCCTTGATGTTCCTTATCCCTTGATAAGGTTCCTCTTCTACAAAATTTAAAGCCCCCTCCCTAAACCCTAAGTACATCAGCTTAGTGTCATTATTTGCCTGCACAGTCTCGCACACTGTTTATTTTCTTCTAAAACCACATTGCAGGTGTTGATCCACAAAGCTGGGGCAGGAGAAATGTGAAGAAATCTGTAGGGCTCCGATCTCTGATCAGGCAGTCCCAGTCTCTTCAAAGCTGTATTCCCATACACGTTTTCCCTGTATTATAAATGGCCCGCCTCACCCTCTTCCCTTTAGTTCCCTCATCTTCTGGGCCAGAGAGTATGACATGATATGGAAGAATCAATCCCAGCCTTCCCGGCCATGGAGCCTCCACCAGGAGGCTTGGTGCTGCAGCTAAAGAAAATGCCAAACATAGACGATCCTTTCTGAAAGAGAGATGAAGACTCTAGGGCTGGAGTTGGATCTGAGGACGGGGTAGGCTTCTGGCAGCAGAGAAATAGTAAGTATTCTCCTGAGAGATTATGGGAGTAAAGACAAACTTATACAGAGACAATAAAGTACCTGGCACGGTAGGGAATGAGCAGAATGGGGCTGTGGGAGTTCAGAGCACTGGAGCGGAAGCCAGATGTGACCTGGAAGTGGGGTTATCTGGGAAGGCTGAGGAACCTTCTGATGCTGAGCCAGTAAGGTGTCCTGCAGACGGTGCCATCTCTGCCGGAAGCTAATGTCTCACCAATGAGATGGAAATAGAGCAAGTAGGCAGTGGCAGGGCCTCCCACCAAAGCCACTGCCAGTGATACTTGCCAAAACCAGTGGACACTTCTCTTTCTGCGCTAGACCCACCCTGATCCTGGCCCTATAGGAAGCGCTGGTGACTCCAACAGGCCACATTGACTCCATGAGTTCTGGGGTTGGGGATACAGCTCAGTGGCACAGTGCCTTCCTAGCTAGTGCAAGGTCCTGAGTTTGATTCCTAGTTCCTCCCTGCAAAAAAATTTTGGAAAGAGTTCAAGCCTGGAAACTGGAAGGCCTGGCCCCAACACCAGCACTAGAGAATGAGACAAGCCACATTGCTTCATGAGCCTGCACTTCTTCGTGTGCTCAGTAACAAGGGGTTTCAATGAGGTGTGCTGAGCCCTTCCTGGCTCTGAGACAATGCTGACGTTCTCTGCATCTCCGCCCTCCTTCCTCCACCCTTCCTGTGGGTCCCACGGGAGGTCTCATTTTTCAGTTTTGAGGGTATCATCATTTTCCTTGGCTCCTTTTGACTGCTGTTTTCTGGCAACTATCTTTTTACAAAATATTGGGTTTTTAAATATGAACCCTTCCAGAACTTGAGGCAAGCATTAATTGGTATCACTTGCTCACTGAATTAAGGCGGCTCACTCCTGGACTAGCTGTTGGCCATAAGAAAGTCTAAATCCTACAGAAGAAGACAGTGTCACCTGAGAGCTCTGATAGTCTCTCTATTTTTTCAAACACAGTGCTTGGCATTCAATGTTTGACCTTTGAAACCACGATGGAATAGCTGTGGCTGATGAACACCCCGTGGGATACAGTGAGAGGCAGACAAGACACACACATTATAGCTGATGGTACGGGCAGTTCGCGAATTGCCAAGGAAGATGTGGGGTTGGGTTCTGGGGGAGAACTGCAGAGGGGTCATGGGAGCTGTGTGTGTGTTTGCGTGGGGTGTGCTTGTATGCGTATGTAGGTGTGTATGCACACATATGTGTAGATCTGGGGAATGATTCAGGGCCTTCACTGAGCTACAACTCCAGCTGGTGGGGGGGAGAGGTCTTTTCTTCTTTTTATTTTTTTGAAACGGTGTCTTGCAGAGTCACTAAATTGCCCAGATTAGCCTCAAACTTGTCATCTTCCTGCCTCAAACTTCCAGAATGCTGGGATTATAGCCAAACACCACTCCCCCCTGCATCAGTGCTCTTCTTTGGGGGCATCTGATAATTCCGTTAACAGGTAAAAGCTTAGAACAATTTCCTGAGCCAAGGGACTCTGCCAGAGGCCTGAGAAACCATCAGAGCTTCAGAGGTCTCATGAGGCTTACATGGTAAAAACTAGCACCCTGAGGAGTCTTGGTACTAGGGTTGACATCTGCCCTGATGCATCTGCTAAGTTCTATAACTTATATGGCAGGGGTATAAATTTCAAGCAGAAAATTTAGGATAGTTTTTTGGTGCTGAGGAGATAAGATTACAGTTTTGGGGCCTGCCAGGGAGAGGGGCCCCAGTGAACATTTGGAGACTCCATTGGAAATGTTGGGGTCAGTGGCCCAGCACGAAGGGCAGATGAGCCTTGCCAATTGCAGCAGAACCACAACTCTGCTCAGCCCTGAACTGGGGGCTCAGGACATCAGATCCCACTCTAAGGCCTCATAGCAGGAATGGCAAACCCTATCCACACAGTGACCACAGCTTCTTTTTTTTTTTTTTTTTTTTTGCGGTACTGGGGATCGAACTCAGGACCCTGCGCTTGCTAGGCAAGCGCTTATTCCACTGAGCTATATCCCCAGCCCCGACCACAGCTTCTGAAGTCTATAAAAGCTCATTCATTATTTCACAATTCGATCCAAAGTTATACCGTTTGCCAAGAAAATAAGCACCAGAAGACCAAGAACTATGCTTAAAAACAAATTAAAGAAACAAACCTTCAGTTATCTAGATATTGTGATTAACTGATTAGGGCCATAAAATAAGTAAATGTTACATGCTTAAAGAAAGAGAAGAAAAATGGTGAAAATAAATGAAAAGATAAAGAATTCTAACAACTAGAATCTATTTTTTAAGAAGAAACAAATAAAAATCCTAGATGTGAAAAATAGATTCATGAGTTCAATATTTGATATCCAGAACTCAACTGAAAGCAGATGCCAAAAACAATGAAAAACAAACAAACTTAAAAGGATTCAAAACAGTAACACTAAGCCTATGTCTGACTTGGCACAGAGATGATGCAAGCCACAGAGTTAAATAAAATCACCTCCAGCCTAGAAACATATACAGACCAGAATTAGCCCTCAAAACTGAAAGCGAAATAAAGACATTTTCTTACAAATAAAAGCAGAGCATTTGTTACCATTAGGTCTGCCTTAATTGCAAAAGAAAAAATGGTCCCACTGGAAATATAGAAATGTAAGAAAGAAAGAAAATTAATAAAAGAAGCTAAAAACACAGAAAAATATAAATGAAGATGCACTCTACAAAACAAAATAACACTGATGTGCAAATTAAGATAAATATAAAATTTAAGTGCTTATCATGCCACTGCAATATATGTGCACCCATGTTTATAAAAGCACAGTTTGTAACAGCTAAATCTTAGAAAAGCCCATATTCCCATCTAGTGATGAATGAATAAAAAGTTGTAGTTCTTTTATTCAATGGAGTACTATTCAGCCATAAAGAAGGATAACCTTGAGACATTTACAGATAAGTGGATGGATCTTGAGACCATACTCTTATAATACTCAGACATTATGTCCTACATTTGTCCATACTCAGACAAACATGTAAATATTGCATTATGTCTCTGGTATGAGAAACTGAAAGTGTAAATAAAAATAAAGATGCATAATAGATATTGTGAAAAGGGAAGAAATTGTTCAAAAGGAAAGGAAAACTAGGGAAGGAGGAGGGGGAAAGGAAGGAAGGCAAGAGTATAAATTGAGAAAAGATGGATAAAATGAAAATGAAGCTTTATAAATAAGGAGGGGAAGAGGGGTTGAAGAGAGTGGAGAGGAATGGGAAAAAAGAGGAATCAAGATGTTTCATGTATAGGTACAAATTCTCTATGATGAATGTGATTATTATGTACATTTAAATGCTACCAATAAAATTAATAATAATAAAAATGTAAAAATTATAGTGCATAGAGACAAAAAATAAGTTTGAGAGACAGAAAATAAAGTTTAAAAATGCTCTAAAATTAAAGTTATGGTAGGGAGATGGTAAAAGCAAAAGTTTATACTAGACTGTAACTGGCCAAGGATGCCAATTATTTTCTAAAGAGCAGTGAAAGAATACATATCATAAAAGTTAATATAGGCAGAAATAAACAGTCAAAATATTTGCTTACTCAAATTGATGGTAATAAAGGAAAGAAAATATATATAAAACAGTTTATAAATATCACCGTAATTGCAATAAATGTAAATGGGCTAAATACTAAATATATATTAAATATACATATTAATCTTAGACTATAAAAATGGATTTTGAAGATCCAACTATATGCTGCTCACAAGAGGTACCCTTTAAATATAAGGATTCAGAAAGATGAATATCAGAGTGGAAAAGATATCCAAAGACTAATCAAATGAAAGCTGATATGGATATGCAAATAGCAGAGATACTAGATCTTAAGGCAAACATATGACTGAAGATAGAGAGCTGTTTTGTAAACTTAAAGTCACCAGTTCACCAGAGAACTATCACAATGCTAAATCTATGTGCCTAAAATCACAGAGTTTCTAAATATTTAAAGCAAAAGCAGTGACAGAGTTAAAAGGGGAAAAAAACAAATGAGTACTTACAGTGGATTGTAATGCACCTCTTCCAATGGCGATAACAGACTCAATACAACTGGTAAGGAAAGCAAAGTGAGCAAAACAGGAAATGAACTAATTGACAAATACAGAGTATCACATGATTTCCTTTATGCAATGTTCAAACCCAGGGAAAATAATGTTCTTAGGAATCACAACAGAGGGAGAATAAAAGCACAACTATTGGAAATTAGGGAATCGGCATGACAGAAAATTTGAGGCGGGTATAAGTAGTGTGAAACAATGTTCTATTTTTTGGTAATTCCTGTGTGGTAATTTGATGGATGTATACACTTAGAAAAGACTCATTAAGTTGTTATAGGTGTTTATGTAGTTTGGACGTGACCTATAACAATAAAACCTTTACACATACATCAAAATGGATAAATTTTGAAACTTGTGTTGGATGAAAACAGTATATCGCAGAAAGATAATGTTTTGAAAAATATAAAAAATGTTATATATTTATATGAAAATAAATATATGTGCAGTAAAGTATAATTTACAAACAGGCAGGATAGGTGTAAACTTCAGAAAAAGAGTTACCTCTGTGGAGGTAGGGACAAATGGGCAAAAGAGGCTTCAGCTGTATCTGGAATCTTTTATTTCTTAAAATGGTTTAAGTAAAATGGCAAAATGTCAACCCTTATTAGATCTGGCTGGAGGATATATAGGTATTTGTTATAATTTTCTACATAAAACATTTCCTGATGTTTTTAAATTTTTAAACATTGTAAATATGTTTATATTATCAGATATTCTAAAACAGCAATTTTAATGACCATAGTTTTTTACCATTGTAAATATTATGAAGATTTGTTTGGGCTCATAGTTGCAGAGACTTCAGTCCACTGGTCACTGGCCTCATTGCTTCAGTTCTGCAGAATAGCATGGCAGAAGGACATCGGGGAGGAAAGTAGCTCCCCTCAGGGAGCCTGGAATCAGAGAAAGAGAGAGTTGAAAAGAAGCAGAGATAGTGAAAAAAACCAAAAACACAAAAAACTTTTAATCATTAACTGTTCCCCTCAACAAACCATCAGACACCAATAAATACAGTTATGCCACTGATCCATATATACATGTGTATAAAGTCCTAGTACTTTCTTTTTATTCTTTCCCTCATTCCAGTTGTTCCTTACTTTGAGCAATTCTTTTCCCTTTCTTATTATCTATTGTACAATTTTTGTTTTTTTTACTATTTGGACCAGTTTTGCATGCTTTTGTCTGGTAATCTGAGCAATTTATGTATGACAACAATTTGTAGTATAACAACCTTTGGGGAATTCCTACAATCCTGCCTAGCGCCACTATGTATTGTCTCTAATGTTCTTTTAAATTATTATTTTCTTATTCTCTTTAATGATTTGATCAATCTTCTATTCTTACATCTGGTAAGCTGAGCAACTTTGTTTAAGATAACAATATGTAATATAACAACTACTGTTAATCCCTATCATTTGGTTTGAAACCCTGTATCATTTTTAATGTCCTTGCTTTGTGTTGTTTGTATTTTGCTATTCTTCCTTTTTGGTTCTATTTTGTTTAAAATAAAAAAAGGAAGCAGAGAAGTGATAGACTCATTGTTAAGGGTTAGATCTAAAATGTCTGTCATATGTGGAGGAGGTCATTGGGTCAAGTGGGTACTATGTCTATTCGTGGGTAATCCATGAGTTCAGAGATATCTGTGCTGTAGGAGGTGAGGCCTGGTTGGAAGTTCACAGAGGCTGTGACTGGGAATGGTGCACCTCCCTCCCTGCCTCCTCCCGTGTCTCTGGCCACACAATGTGAGCAGATTTCCTCTGTGGCAGGCCCTTCCACATGCCATTTCTGCATTTGAGCCTACCAACTATGGACTGCACCTTTTAAAGTTCTGGCCAAAATAATCCTCTCCTACTTTAAATTGTGGGTGTCAGGTATTGTCTCAGTAATAAGAAAATGACTAAAATATTCTTCAAAATTATGCCCTTGTGACCCACTTTCCCCAAGGAGGCCCCTCTTCCTAATAGCCCATTTATCTATGAACTCATCTGTGGGTTAATCTCTGATAAACTCAGCACTGTCACAGTCCAATCACCTCTCCAGGCATCTCTAAATCCAAACAGATTGACAATCAAGATAAGCCATCACATACTGTTACCCATGGAGACCAAAGCAGCTCTTCTGTCTGGCCCTGGAGTATAGTCAGATTCCCATACCCAAAGCTAGCCTGTTCCCATCCTGGAGTCCTTGTAGATAATTTTCATAGTGTGAATACATAATGCAGCTTCTACAGTGGGCCTGGAAAGAACAAATGAGAAGGACTAGGTAAGCTCATCTGAGTCTACATCAGTAGGGAGTCTCCCAAGGGAGGGAGGTAGGAGGGGCTGCTATCATCACCCCAACTTTAATGTGAGACAGCATGATTCTTGACCTTGACAAAGCTGAGGCCATCATTTCAGATGCAGCTCTACTGTCCCCAGAACTTTCTGTATATGGGAGGGTCACAAATCCCTGCTCCCTTCCACCATGTCATTTTAGTAAACGATTGCCAAGGCACGCCAATTTTTCCTTCCCCGAATTCAAGAAAAAAGAAACTGAGCATTACAGCTACAACTTCCTTCTTCCACTCCCTTAGTTGCTAGTTTATTTGACCCCTGAAAGTTTTATAATGGAGTTCCTCTGAGACGTTCCTTTTCCTTCTTCAGCTCCCTTGCTTCCCAACCTTATAAACCATGCACTAGTTTAAAGGCTGCTTGCTTTCGTTTGTGACCTGTGAGTTCAGGAAATCCATCCCAGGCCAAAGCCACACTGCTAAACTGTGCACAGACCTGCTGCATCTGACCCAGAAGTATACTGAGAAGCCTAGGAGTCCTTTCAGTGAACTTATACCACACTGGAGGGAGAAGATGACAGCAGGTGTCTTAGTTATTGTTTTCTCATTGCTGAGACAAAATACCCAGCACCCAAAGTTGAAAAAAAAAGGTTCATTTAGCTAACAGTTTATGGAGGTTTTAGTCCATAAGCAGCTGCATAAGGCCCCAAGGCAGGGTGGCACATGGTGAGGGGAAACTGTTCATGGTGGCAGAAGACAGCAAAAGCAACCAAAGAAAGAAAGGGAGAGCAGACTCCTTCTGCCCCTTTCTTATATTATATACAGAATACCTGCCCTAGCACTCACACCCGTAATCCTAGCACTGGACCGTGAATCTATCGCAGCCATCTCCAAAATCCTGACCCTCATGATCACATGACACTTTGGGAGGGCCTCCAAACACAAACCATAATAACAGGGAACAGCTGCAGAGGTGCAGGGTCAGGGCTCCAGCCCAGGGAGAAGTTCGCTCTTTCCAAGGAATGGCTTACAGTTCCGGAACTCACAAGTACTCTCATCCCCATATACAAAGAGCCTCCCAAAGGCCATCCTCCATGCCAGAACCCTAGATGGCCACATCTCTAGAAAAGAATGGGCCAGTGGCAGATCTCTCTGTTGGTTCCCTTTGCATTCTTCCTGTGTGTGGAGAAGTGTAAGCCTCCTAAAGTCCTGTGAGCCATCCCTGGCTTCCAGACTGGGCAGTAGTAGTGCTCTAGTCCATGTGGAGCAGAGCAGGACATTTCTTCACTCTCCACCGGCCTCTCCTAGCACAGAAGGGGTGATGACAATAAATCTCATGGATGACTGATTTTACATAAGGGCACATTGCTTGGATGAGCAGCGTAATGAAGTCACAGTGGAGCAGGACATGGGCACTGGCCTGTTGGGATGCACCTGAGTAAACTGCTAAGTCCTGCACTGTGCTGTGTCAGAGGGGGACTCCTAGAGACTGCTGTGAACAGATAAGAAGGCGGCATCCTCTGTGCACAGTAATATTTCTGAGCTTTGAGTTGACACCATAAGAGGTACTGCCTGTCCTTATAAAGCACTGCTCTTGACACTCCCTATGGCCTCACTGACCACAAACCAGGACTGATTTAACAGTCAACCCCAAGAAGCCAAATCTTGTCTCCAGAAATCTATATGCACTTCTAAAATACTGTGCTGGCTCCCCATTGCCTGTGCCACAAAATTCAAACTGCCCCTGTAACATGCAAGTCACTGGCAGATCTGCCTGGTCTAATCCTGGCTTCTTCTCATCCTGAGTACCAAGGACACATGTATGCTTGGTTCTCTCCATTTGCTCTTCATCTCCCTGGCTCCATATCTCTGTGCCTACTCTGTGTTCAGTTAAGTACACTTATTCCTCTTTCTCATCTGCAGAAAACTAATTCAGGCCTACATTAAAGGCTGCTGCTCTGTAACATGCCTCATTTTTCAATTCAGAATTCCCCAGTCTTTCTCAGAGGTCACATGTGTACTCTAATTCAACTTGTTTTATTCTGGGCTTTGTGTTTTTCATATGTTTATTCGTCTAGCAGGCCTGTACAGACACATCTGCTATGTGCTGGCCCCTAGACACAGCTTTGGTCCAGGCCTGGAGAGCTCAGGGTGGTGCTGGAAACTCATATGCCCATAACTGCACTGCAGGACAACATGGAAACCAGAATGTGCCCATCACCTCCCAAAACCCTTCAATGGCTTCCTGCTTTGTTTCGTGCCAAAGCCTAGAAGACCTCACCCAGGTCTCTTCTGAACCCTTCCCCATCCTGCTGCCCTCACACTCCAATCCCCTCCAACTTCCACCTCTTCTTCACTCCCTTTACCATCCAGTGTACTTTTGTCCTGGGCATTTGCCATGGCTGTTGCTTTGCCTGGAAAGCTCCATCCTGAATTATTTGTGTGGCTTCCCCTTCACTTCTTTCTGATCCTTTGTCAATGTTGTGCTATGGTTGAACATGTTCTAAGGATGTCCCCCAAGGTTTCGCATGTTGGAAGCTTGGTCCCAGCATGGTCATGTGAAGAGGTGCTGAGACCTTTAAGAGGTGGGGCCCAGTGAGAGGTCATTAGGTCATTGGGGCGTGGCTTCAGGATGTCACTGTGTAGTTCTTATCAGACCCCAGTCTCTCTGGCAGACTGTCTTGCAATGGTCTTACCAGCAACATGCTGCTTTGACTTTCAGCCTCCAAAACTGTGGCTGGAGAGACTGAGCAGGGGGGATGTGAACTGTGTAGTGTACATGCACCAGCTCCCCACCATGAATGTAATCACTGTGTGCTGCAAACATGTACTCATAACAATCTTAAAAGCTATGAAAAGCTCTGTAAGCAAAATAAACTTTTTAAATAAATTACACAGTCTCAGGCATTTCACTGTGGTAACAGAAAATATACTAACACTTTACAAGCCATCTATATGTCTAACACTTGTATCCTCCTTCTGGAGCATGTATTTCATCCCATACCTTGTGTATTTTACTTATCATTAACTGTTTGCCCCTCCAGTGAACTGCAACCTCCATGTCAGAAGACATTTTTATCTGTCTTATATACTGTTCTGCATGGAGCAGCATCTGCCATATCATAGGTGCTCATTAAAGATCTGTCAAGTAGGTAAGTCACAGAATGACTGCATTCTATAGGAGATGTGAGCAAGGGCAAAGGCAGAAACTCAAGCAATTTCCCTAAAGCTCACTCCCAGAGCCAAGTTCCCTAAAGCCCACTCCCAGAGCTCATATTCCAGAGAACATGCATCCAAAGAGTGGCTTGTATTTCTTGGCTTCTCCTGCTGGTATGATCAGAAAAACACTGAACAAGTGACATGGCCTGATCCATAGCTGCTCCTTCAACCCCAAATATATGCGAACTGTCTGTTACACACCACAGACACTGGAGGCCCCAGGCGCTCCGGATAAGATTGGCTTGTTCACCACACTTACGGCGTTTATAATCTAATGAGCATAAAGTCAATATGCAGCAGGATTATAAATTCTAACAAGCTCTAGAAGTCCTGTCCAAATCACATCCTTTTGCAACTAAGAGGTGATTTTGTTTAGTAGGTAGGAGTGTGCTTTCAGAAATCACACTGTCCAGTTACTGAATTCTACTCTTCATTAGATGTGTGACATTGGGCAAGTAACTCATCTCTGAGGTTTTGTTTCTTGCTGTACAAAACAGGAATCTTATGTGGGTTTTGTTTTTAGATAGTCCCATTATGTGTTTTAGGCTGGACCCAAACTTGCAATCTTCTTGCCTTAGCCTTCTGAATAGGTATTAGTACAGGTGAGTACTACCAAGTCCAGCTATGACTGGAATCTCAATAATACATACTTAATTATTTGAGTTAACATGAAGATTAAGTAGGTGATACATAAATAGTCTGGCAAAATAAAATATCATTCAATGGTAACTGCTGTCAGGAGAAGGGCTTGCCTGGGAGACCTAGCACAGCTCCGAGCCTTGCTGTAGGAAGCCATTCTATCAGCTCACTGATAGAATAGCAGATGCATCCTTACTGGTCTGAATTGTGTGATCATTCAGCAGCAGGGACAGCAGAAGGCAGCCAGGACTTTTCATCACCTAAGCCTGGCTCTGATCAGCACAACATACTCTTTCCTGCAAGCTTGTGATGTGATTATTCCCATGTGTGAAATAAGATCTGAGCTTGGTATAGATCCTATAACGAAGACCCATCATGCAGCATGCTCAGCAACAAGCAGAAAGACCACAGGGCCTCCTGTGGCAGGAGCTGCAATTAGTGTCCCCAAGCAATCATGTCCCGGCTTCTCAGCACCCTCCCTGTTTCCCTAGTTTCCATTCCCGTCCACAAGTGTGAGACACTTTGGACAATGGACAGCCCCAGATGAAGCCCCAGCTCTTGTCTAAACGTATAACTCAGCTTCTGCCAGCCAACAGCCCTTACAACCCAGCCTGTGGCAAGTAGGTAAGTCACAGAATGACTGCAGGATCCTCTCATTAGTTTCCACAAGCCTTGCCTTTCCCTTGCCTGTACTTTCCCTTCTTTCGGAGTTTCTACCTCTGCAGCAAACTCCCAGTGGCCACATAACTTTAAGGCACCCTTGCTTTGGCTCTCGGGAGTACTACATGAGCAATGCTTCTCCACAGCACAGCATGCTATGCTGTTGGTTATACAACTGGTCCCTGTATCCATGGGTTCAGCGTCTGTAGACTCAACCAACCATGAATTGATAACACTCAAGAAAAAGTTACACTTGTACTTAACACATTTGGGCTTTTTTTCCTCATTTTCCCCTAAACCACATAGTATACCATTACTCTGTATTATGCATTATAAATTTCAACTTTGTTTCTGGGAGTGTGACAAGTATCAAAAACAGTGAGTAACAACCCTATTGTTTTGATTGGAAAGGGTAGCTTGTGCCTCAAGTACCGAACAAAGGATGAGTACCAGACAAAATTTTGAAGTCAAAATGCACTGAGTACCAAATTCGATGAGCTAGAAAGCAGTTGAGTACCAGAGTATAACTAATCTATACATGGTTTCAAGTGTTTGAGTGTATGAGATGCTATGTGCATAGGTTAAATGTGGATACATTTTTATATAAGGTACTTGGAATGCAAGAGGGACCTGTGGATATAATATAACGCTCATGGGTTCAGTGGTGAAGTTTCTGGGAGGTAATTAGGTCAGGGAGCTGGATGGGCCATTAGGAGGCAGGGCCTACCTAAAGGAAGAGGTCCCTGGGGCATGTCGTTGAGGGATGTATCTTTCCTTGGGTTCTTTCCTTTTCTTTTTGCTTCCTGGTCTCCCTGAGGTAAGCAGCTTTCATCTACTAAGCCCTTCATTGTAACATTCTTGTCTCAGAGCCAGCCAGTCATGTGCTGAACCATCATGAAACTGTGAGCCAAAACCTCTCTTTCTTTAAGTTGTGAATGCCAGCACTTTGTCCAAGTAATGGAACAGTGACAAACAGAAATTAGAAGGAATTCCTTGTCGACACTGAGGGATGACTGTTATACTGGTGTGTATTTAGATGTCTATCCAAAGCCTCATGTGTTCATAGGTGGGGCTTTTGGGAGCTGGCTGGACCTAGGATATGTGATACTGGTTTAAGGGTATGTGGTATTAAATTAGTCCAGTGGCTGGTTTAGCATAGCCCTAGGTGTGGATAATGGGAAGGCTCACCTTGGGTGTGGGTGACACCACCCAAAAAACTGGTAGCCTGTATGGGATAAAAGGGATAGAGAGGTTCACTGCTGCTCTTCCTTGTCTCCTGCCTGCTCTGCCATGGACTGTTTCTCCTCTGTGATGACCCTCTTCCATGCCATCTTGCCTTGGAGTCAATCAACTAGGAACTGAAATCTCTACAAACTGTGAACTAAAATAAATATTTCCTCCTTTAACTTTGGGTATCAGATATGTTATCCTAACAATGAGAAAAGCTACTATTGCTTCCCACCTAAACAATACCTCCTTAAAGACTGACATGTTTCATTTTGTTTTGTGCCCTCTGTATCTAGCACATGGTAGGGGGCTAATAAATTTTGGTAATAGTGAACAAATCAATGACAAAAATAAGGAAGCAAGGAAAGGAAGGTGAGGAGGAAGGAGCAGCCACTGCCTTCAAAGGACAAATTTAAGAAAAGAAGAGCTAGGACAGGGTGACAGAAGGCCCAAGGGCTGGACAAATGGGTTGTGAGCTTGGCCCTGGGTACTGGTTAAACAAGAGCATAAGCTGAGTCCTTCCACTGTAGCATAAAAACATGGAATCCAGAGTCTCCAAAGCAGTGGGTCACTGCCCGTGACCCAAGACAATTCACTTACCAAAGTATGATTCAAGGACAGGAGTTGGGTTGAGTAAGTCCATCCAGTATTAATATCACTGTTTTTAAAATCCAATTCTTGAGTGGCAAATTTGACACAAATAGAAAAAGGCATCCCTCATTTCCAGTTCTCCAAAGTGCCGCTCTGTGAGAACCCAGAAATGAGTTCACTGCAGTTGCTCTGTGGATTTATGTAGTGGTCTTTCTTATACTTGAAAGGCCCAACACTGACTGTAATGTGTCTTTTATGGTGGTTAGCAATACAGCGTCTGGATTCCCTGGGTCAAATCCAAACAGAATTTCATGGTCTAGGAAGGAGATTGGGAAGGAGGGAGGGGCAAAAGGAGAGACGGAGAACAAAAGCATAATCTATTCACCATGTTTCAGGTAATAGAAGTAAATGGAGAGGCATCAAGCTGTAGGCGGGAAAAGAAAAAGGCGCCTGGGGAATAAGAAAAAAGAAATTGAGAGATGAAATAAATTGTCCCTTATATGATCTGATTACCACATTTTTCTTGTCTTGCCTGGAGCAAAAGCAATGAGACACTCTCCCTCCAAATAGTATAGTACAGTGAGCAGTGACAGTGTATGCTTTAGAGACCGTCAGACGTGGATGGAAAGCCCAGCTCTGTCCCTTACTAGCAGTGGGACCCTGAGCTAGTGTCATTATTTCTCTAACAGTTTCCTCAGTCAACAATAGATCACATGTATGACAAAGTTCCCATAGGATGATATTGCCTGATAATATCATAGCCATTCTGCCTTGTGTGATTACCCTGTGCTTTGTGCGCATGACGGTGAAATGCATTTCTCAGAATGTGCCACTGTGACTGTGAATGGGTAATTCCAGTAGCTACTTGATGGGATTTAGGGGAGAGTTTTAAAAATACGCAGTTCTCATCTGTGGCTGCTAAAGTTACTGGACAAAGAATAATGAAGGATGGCCACATAATCCTGAAATACCACTCCATAGATTACTTATTAATTACAAAGGAAATGGTAACTACATTGCAGAAACACAACCTTAGCCAAGTGACAGTTGCATCAGCAATAAGGGATATCCTGGCATTCTGTGCCTTCTGATGTGGTGAGCTGGGAACACAATACCCACCCACTACTTTCTTGCTTACAATGTTTAACTTGAATCTCTCCACGAGGAAGTATTACACACATCAAAGTGGAGGACACTTGGCAAAACAACTCACTTGGGCTCTTTGAAACAGCCAATGTCGAGAAAAGAATAAAAAGTTGGGAGGACCATTCTGGTTAAAGGAGACTAAAGAAACATGAAAAGTAAATCCAATGTGTGATTCTTGATTAGATCCTCTATTGAAAGAAACAGTAGTGAGGAAGGAAGGGAGGGAAAGGACAGATGAAAAAAGAAAGGAGAGGATTTTTATTGAGAAAATGGGGGAAAATTGAGCATGACCCAAGAAAATTGACAAAGTCCATGTGTGATAAGCCACCCCCATGTCAGCAATGTTGATCTTTAAGAGGTAACTTGGTCACAGGACTCTACCCTCATGAATGGGTTAGTGCCACTGTCTGAAGCAGGTGCCTGGTGAATAGATGAGTTACCCCTCACCACCACCATCAACTTTTCCTCATAGAAAGACATGGCAAGAAGGTGTGCTCCACTTGATCTTGGACTTCCTGGACCATAGAATGAGGAATAAATCTTTTCTTTATAAATTACTCACTGAATTGTATACAAATATATGTGTAAATGCACAGGTGTGTTTAGAGAGACAGAAAAATGTGAAACTAGGTGTAACAAGCACCTAATGAACCGAATGTTTTGTTGTGTATTCCCACAACTTTCTGCATATCCTAAATGTTTTCAAAATAAAGATTATGGGGAAGGATAATCCAGGTAAATTCTTGGTGTTCAATAAGGGATAAATAAATGGTATATGTGGTATACTGGTGATAATGATATCTTTCTGTGATGGAAATTACAAACATCTGGAGATGCCCCTCTCCTCCCACATCTGCTTCTGAGATGCCCTGGGAGGTGGCTCAAGCCACCAGCCCATACTGGTGTTCAGTTTTCCCATCTATAAGCAAGAGACATATTGGAGCCATGTGTGGAACATCAAAGAGAAGAGGGGTAGTGAGAGGATGATAGGGGTTATACACAGGATGAAGAAATCAAATTCTCTGCAGGGGTTGGGATGCATCCATCCACATCATTGTAATTGCGATGGTGAAACACACTCTGCTTGATGAGTTCTACCTGGTTTATGTTTCTTTTATTAATCCTCTTTCAGACCGATGAAATTATTATCTCCCTGTGATTTTTAGGTGTCCTATGAATTTTTAGAGTGAGAATAAGGCTAGTTTTAAAAGGACAGAAGAGAAGCTAGGCCCTGAGATGGCAATACAATTCTGAAAACTTTGAAGAAACCTCTTCTGTGCCACACACTTGGGGTACACACATACAAAAGTAAGATCTTTTCTAAACCTTCTGGAAAGGCTCACAACATATCAGGAAAAAATTTTAAAAAGACACAGCCAAGAAACCAGACAAGCCACATGGTCTCTGCTGAGCACTGGATGCATGTACAGCAATGTAAATCATACAAAGAAAGTTAAATCATTGTTAAGTGAAAGAACAGCAGACTGGCTAAATGAATGGATGGATGAATGTATGTATGTATGGATGGATGTGTGGGTGGATGGATGGGTGGGTTGGGTTACCATCTGGCTGGTGGGTTCTTCTCTCAGCCCAGAAAGAATTACAAGATAAAGGAGAGTCAAAGGCAGACTGAGCAAATCTATTTATTGTAAGCAAAAGCAGAAAGCAGTGTCTATTATAAAGCAAAAGCAGAAAGCAGAATTTATTGTAAAACAAGAGTAGAAAGGCCCCCAGGTTATTGAAAGGGAAGGGATATGGGTTGCCCAAAGGACTCTTTTGTCTAGAAGTTTTCATACACAAAATTATATCTCAATCAAGTTGAGATCAACCGATGGGATTACAAACAGGAAAATTTGAGGTAGAAGTGGACCTATAGAAACTCGGGTTATATAGCAAGCAGACTTTTGTAAGATCCACTGATTACAAATTTAAACACAATAAAGGCATTCCTTAGAGAGGTATGAATATCTTATTTATTTTGGAGCAAGAAAATCTCACCAATCCATCAAGACCTTTGTTTACTGAGCCTCCAGTGCCCTGGCCTTGGTTATTGGCAATGCATTTGGTCGTGTCCTGGCCATCCATCCTGTCTGTTGAACTGCTTCAGTCAGAACACTTCCCACACTCCCCTTCCCTTTTGGGCCAGTGCTACCTTGAGAAATCCTCTCACTTCCCAAAGGGCTTGGCTTGTCCACAATACTTTCTAATACACATCAAGTTTTACTGAAACTGATTGATTAGATTACTGTTGAAATCCTCTTACTATGTTAGGAAAACGTCAACCAAACCGTAGAAAATGGTACCTAAGCCCAAGCATGCCAGCATGGAGGGCTCATGGTTCATTTTCCCCAGGTCTCTGTCTCTCTGCTTTGGATGGATGGTGGATGGATGGATGGATGGATGGATGGATGGATGGGTAAGAATAGAGAAGTCAGTTTTGAATTACTCTAAATATAGGCCAAGTAGAAATACCAAAAGAATAACTTCCTTGAGGATATGTCTACACCAAGCCAAGTGTGGCTGCCCAGACCTGTAAACCCAGAACTCCAGAAACTGAAGCAAATCACAGCAAATTTGAGGCCAGCCTGGACTACATAGCGAGTTGAAGCCCAGTCTGAACTACACAGCAAGACCCTGTCTCATAAAAACAACAAAAACATGTGTGTATAAAAACTTACAGGAGCTGGTTTTAGTTCCTGGAAATCTTCATAGACAAGAGAGTTTTACAGTGCCTCAAATCACTTAGAAAATACAAAAGAGTAAAGAAATCCAAAGCTTAGATAAGGAGAAATTGAAAATAGTGCTTAAAGGAGACAACTTATACTCACTGCCATATTTTAACTTTGCCCTAATCATCTTTTCAAGAACTGAAAAACCTAGGTTATAATTAAGACATAACCTAATAGTTAACTGTTGATCTAATAATGAGTTTTCTTTTTAGAAAAAGCAAAATAATATGGCTGAATCATGCTTTTCATCTCCATTCCTTCTCAGTCATACAGAACTGGAGTAAATGTAGGCATTTTTCTTCTGATTCTTCCAGCTGTATGGGGAGGCAAAACTGAAATTGTAGTGATACTCTAGGAGGAATTCCCTGGCCTGTGGAGAAGGCCTGCTACCACCCAGAATAAATGAGAGCAAAAAGTCAATAAAAGCTTATTTTACTCTGCTACTTTATATAGTGTAGCAGCTAACTGTGCTGATTTTGGAATTAGACTTTGGGTGCTTCCTTAGTCTTTCTAACTCACAATTTCATACTCTCTCTGATGGAAGTGATAAAAGCATCTGTCTCATAAAGATGTTATATGAATTGAAATTATAAAGAAAATCAAGTAAGTGGAGGCTGCAGAGGCAGCTGGGGTTGCCTGGAAGTCCACACCAAGTCAAATGTGCACCATCCAGACAGCAGATTTCCAGGATGTCCTGGAGGACCCTCAACTGCATTGGAGAAACTTCAGGACACAGTTTTAGGAGTGCTCTCAGAAAGAGCCTCATGGACATCCATCCTGGCTAAACACAGGGATGTCTGTGCTCAGTTCCTGGGGGAAATGATCACCCAGCCTGGCATAGGTGAGCCTCCAGAGAGAGTGTGGCTTTTGAAGACCATCCCTTTGACCCTATTCCTGACAGCCAGTGTAATACACACTTCAAGGACAAGGAGATGCTGCTACATACCAACAAAGGCAACAGATGGTACTGAAATCCCAGAATGTGGCCTAGAGTCAGAGTGGAGTCACAAATATGAGGTCTGTGCACAAGAACTCCATGCCACTCTTCCCAAAGGAGCATGAGGTGTTGCCCAGTCACTGCCGGGCCCATGGGAAGTAGCAGATCTTGCCAACTACACCAGCTCTGGCCCTGTTTACCTGCAGGGCAGGAAGGAAGTTGGGAGGGCTCTCTGCTATACCTCTGCCACTGACCCCAGAACAAGTAGAAAGAGCACAGAGTGGGGGACACTCTTTCTGTTTCACCATTCTCACAGCCAAGATTTGGGACAACAACTTCAAGAGCCTGACTGGCAGAGTGGCATCTTCTATAGAATGGAAAGGTGAAGGCCATGGAATCCTGCCCAGCACGAAGGGGCCAACCATCATGCCCCAGTTCTTCCTTCCATTGGCTCATGCTACTCCTGCTCAGGAGTTCTTGCTGCCAGATGTAATTCTGCCCATATCTGGGGCTTGCTCTTTGCTGATGACCACCGCTGTGACTTCTCCTCCTGCCTGCTGTACCATGCTCATCCTGAGATAGAGCAGGTGCTGGAAGTAGCCTTCATTGCCAGCCTGGGGCACCTGCAAGATCATTCTATCACAGATGTCTGCCAGACCCTACAGAAGGCCAAGGAACTCCAGGACTAAAAGTAGCCCAGAAGCAAGAGACCTAGGTTTAGAGAACAGGCAGCACTCCTGTGCTCTGGCTTCTGGGGTACACAGGTGCCTTTGAGGTGTGCTCTTGGCCTCTGACCCCACTTTGCCACCTAGGCTGCATCCACTAGGGGTGCAGGTACCATGCTGCTTCCAGCCCGAAGCCCCAGTGCCTTCCCTGCTCTCTGGCCCTGCAATCCTCACCCCAGGCTGTTACTTCCTGGGGCTGGAGGCCGTTCTGGGCAGAGGGGGGCTGATGAGGGTCCTACCTGCCTCTGGTCTGATACTGTCCTCATCCCTTTCTGCTTCCATTCTTCTGGGTGCTGGAAGGATGCGGGGCAGTGCTCGGCAAGTAGTCTAGAAACCACTTTGGACAGTGGTGCTCAGGCTTCTACATGCAGAGCAACAGCAAAAGAGCTAAGCGCCTGCAGGCCCAGGTCCACCCTCTGTCTCTCCATGGAGCATGTGTGCGCGTCTGCCATGAGGCACAGGGCACTGTGTGTTACAGAACCCTGTGTGCGTGTGTGCGTGTGTGTGTGTGTGTGTGTGTGTGTGTGTGTGTTGGGTGAGAGTATCTCAGATCCCTCTAGGTCCCTCATTTCTCCTTCTCTGTCTCTTTACCTCTGCCTCTATCTCCTCCACCCCTTTGGGGACATGTTACAGCTCATCTTGATGTCTCAGGTGCTCATAGGTGGGGCTTTTCAGAGGTGGTTAGATCTAAGGTGTGTGAATATGGATTAAGGCTGATAACTAAACTAGCCCACTGATTGGTCTAGCTTAGCTCTGGGTGTGGGTAATGGGAAGGCCCACATTTGGGTGGTTGGCACTAACCAACAGGCTTGGAAAAGGGAAGTTGCTATTTGTCACTTGCTGCTTGCTGCTTCCTGCCTGCCTTCCCTCCTGTGCCCCTCTGCCATTCTGCCCTACATTGGAAACAGCTGACTATGACTGAAACCTCTAAAATCGATGAGCTAATAAACCTTTCCTCCTTTAATTTGTGAGTGCCTGGTATTTTGTCCCACCAGTGCAAAAAGTAACTAAGATGGGGTGTGTGTTCCTCTCTCCTTCCATTGCTCTCCCTCTGTTCTTCTCTTTTGGGGTGCCTTATCCTGAGCTCTTTCCTGCTCCACCCCTGCACTCTCTTAAAGCCAGGAGGCAGAGTAAGAAGCATGACTCTCTAAGGCCCCTGGAGGTCAGCCTTGGCTTTGGCATCTGGTTCTCACCCTGTAGCCTGATGCATCCAGATTCCTCTAGTGCCTCACCAGAGGGCCCTAGAAATCTTGGAAGCAAAAAGCTACTAAGGGACGATGGTCCATGAAGCTGTGTGTCTTACCCCAGGTCCTGCCCAGAAGTTGAGGAAGAAGAATGAGAGAGATCCTCCAGAGTTTCACCCAGAGGCCCCCTCTCTCAATGGAAAAGAGCACCGTGGCCATCCTGTTCCAGGAGTTGGTGTTGAATGCCTCAGAAGTTTGGTCATCCCCTGGATTCTAGGCCCCAGATCATGGGCACAAGTTCCCTGAAGAGCAGCTGGGGACTCAGGAAGCATCCCCTTGGGCCCAGATGGAGTAGAGCTTGTTGCCTGTCCTGGCTATGGCATGCCCTGCAGCTCAGGAGAGCTGCCACAGGTGCTGGCCTCCTCTGGTCACCTGCTTGTGCTCTGCAGGATTTGGGGGAGGGACTTCTGAGCAGGAGCCACCAACTGCTTCAAGTTCTCTGGGATCTAGATGGTGGAGGGCTGGGGATATAGCTCAGTGGAATAAGCGCTTGCCTAGCAAGCGCAGGGTCCTGAGTTCGATCCCCAGTACCGCAAAAGAAAAAAAAAAAATAGAGGGGTGGATACCTGAGCCTCACTCCAGAGTGGAGCTGGCCACACAGTCCCATTGCCCCAGAGCCACCTAGGCCAGGCAGGCAGGGCTTCCTTGAATGCAGCTGGAACTTCCTCCTCTGGCCTTTTTACTACCACCTTTCCCAACAAAGGATTTGGAAGGTTTAGAAAGTACTTATTCAAGGGGTTGGGGATATAGCTCAGCAGCACGGTGCCTGCCTGGCAAGTACAAGGTCCTGATTTCAATTCCTGATACAACAACAATAAGAAAAACTAGACCCATGGATATTTATTGCAGATAGACAAATGTTTTGGTGATGGGGAGGTGGCAGGGAAGTAGAGAGGAGTTGGAGGCATGGCCCTCTTATTTCCCACAGCCAGTATGGACATCTGGAACTTCCTGGTTCTCCAATAGGTCCTGGCTGACAGGGCTGTGAGCCTTGTACTGAAACTGAATATGAGGGAGATCAGAGAGCTGGTTTCTTCACCAGACATGAAGATCCCTGGCGCAGGGTGAAGTGACCTGCATGGCAGCTGATCTCCCTCCCCCTCAACTTGTGAGCTAATGGCTCAGCCCCAACTCTGATCATTTCCAGCGGAAGGCTTAGGCCACCAACAGAGTCCAGCAGACACTGCCCAGGACACCTGTTGCATGCCTTCTTGGTTGTCCTCAGCTTTCTTCCTGGGACCATACTACTTGAATCACCACATTTGATTTGCCTCAGTGAAAGAACCAACTCCAGTGTGCTGTCCTTGTCCTTGAGATGAAAGTCAAGAGCACAGAGACCGAGACTCTGTTAGGTAGATCTCACCAATGGAACACTGCCTAAGGCAAGGACCTGCCCTTGAAGATTCCTCCCTGGATTCTCAAAGGGGTCTTCAGAGTCAAAACACCACTTGGGAAGCCACCACCAGGACTTGGACACCACAGACAGAGCTGTGGGAATCATCAGATTTTGGTCCAGAGGATCAGAATATTACTCACTTTTGCTTTTTAATCTGTTTCATTATTTGAATCAGTAATGTTGATGATGAGTACACTTTAAAAATTCATATTTTTTGCAAAAAGGCCCCAGACATTCCTCATTAAATGACCTACCTGGTTAATGACTCTTTGCAGTTATGTCTGAGTGTGCCAATCGAGCTCATGACCCTCCTTTGAACTTATGATGCAGGAACGTGAGTGGCAGTGAAGGCTTCTGGTGGCTTCAACAGCACAGTGCTGTAGTTTTTACTGACTGTACTGTACAGTTCAGTTCTGTAGTTTTAGGTTCTGCTGTATAGTACATTACTGCATGTGAAAGTTATGCAAATAAAAGCAAAATCATCAAGGGGGAGATTTTTTTAAACCATTTCTTTGTTCTGAATATTGTACTGTACATAGTCTACAAATCCTCATTTAGGGACCAATTCATCTAATGACTGAGTTTCAAGAACAGAACTTGGTCCTTAAACAAGGGATGACTGTAAAATAATGGTTAAGGAGCTTCGTATATTGGGTCCAGCTGAACAAGCCCTGCTTCGTCACTCTACTGGCTGACCTTGAGAAAATCACTGTATTATTCTGGGCCTCACTGTCTTCATCTATAAAATAATCCTCATATGTTAGCTTTTCATTTCTGTCAATAAATTTCTGAGGAAACCAACTTAGGGGAGCAAAGATTTATTTTGGTGATGGTGTTAAGGGGTTTCAGTCCATAGTCTGAAACTATGAGTTTTCTTTGTTAAAAAAAAAGTTGCAAGGTAAAACAGAAATACCATGGCAGAAGATCCAGGCAGAGAAAAGCTGCTCACCTAATGGCAGCCAGGAAACAGAGAAAGAGGTAAAGAGGAAGGTTCCAGGAACTAGATGTTGTCCCCAAGAATCTATCCACTCATGAAATTAGAGCCTCATGATCCAAGCACTTTCCAGAAGCCCATCAACAAACAAGCCTTCAACACCTCAAACCAAAATGGGACACATATCCAAACCACAGCATTTTGTGGTCTCCAAGAAGCCTTATAGTGTAAAGTGTAAGGTTGTTCACTGTTAGAATAAGATGCCAGAGATGCCCCTTCTCCCACCAGCCTCTTTCTCTTAACAAGTGGTCAGAAGTGGTCAGAAGTCTGGGTCCATGTTGCCACCTGGAGATACCAGAGGATAGCTAGAGTAATTCGTACTGGATCTGGAGGCCTCGGAGAGAATGTTGGGGATTCTGGGTTACATAAAATTATGTTTCTGGTTCTACCTGAAGATGCTTCTTTACTTCCAGTGGCTAACACCATTTACTGTATATTCAACAACTGTTCGCTCCATCTGCTGTGAGATTGTACAGGCAAAACTGGGTGCATTTGGTTGGCCTCAACCAACAGTTCTCAATGGAAAGTGGCATTAGCCCACAGAGAAATCTGAAAGAAGTTGTTACAGTGGCTGGAGGGCTCCAGTGGTACTTATTAAATAAAGGCCGTGGATGCTAATGTGTGCGGGACAGCCCAGAGTGGCAACAAAGCATCATCACAAACACTGAAAGTACCCAGTCCAGCAGCACTGGGTTAAATTATACATGGAATCTCCATTCCCCCTTTCCATTCATCTGATTGGGCTTGGACATGAGCTTTATTAGAGCCACTTGGGTTTCTAAGAAAGATTTTCCATGTGACAACGAGAAGGAGCAACCCATAGACCTGGGATGCTATGGGTTACGGAACTGCCTCCCTCCGCATATCTCCTTCAGGGAAAGATTAATTTATTTCTAATTAAATTAAATTCGGACCTAGTTTAATGTATTTGAAGCCCAAAGCAAGTTTAATAATACAATATTTGGCCTAAAAATTAAAGAAGAAAGACCGTATCATCTTACCCAGTGATACAGAAAAGCATTTGACAGAATTCATGATTTTTGAAAAAAGGACCTCTCAGATAAAAAGGAAATAGATGGGACTTCTTAAATCTGATAAAAAGCATTTACAAAAATATATATAGCTAACATCATATTTAATGGTAAAATACTGCTCTTTCTTTGCAGTCAAGAATAAGGCAAAGATATTATCTTTCACAACTATTACCTAACATGAGACTGAAAGTTGGATGCATTGTAATAAAACAAAACTTGGAAATAAAAATATGCTTATTGGAAAAGTGAGAATAAAATTATCCCCATTTTCATATGATTGTCTATGTAGAAAATTCCAAAGAATCTACAAAAACACAGAAATGTGAACCCACTTTGCATGATACCAGATAAAAAAAACACAAATCAATTACACTTTTTTATGCTAATAACACATGGACATGGACATCTAAATTAAACCCATAATACCATTTACAATCACTCATGACAATACAAGGAACCACTTAGGTGTAAATCTAACAAAATTTGGCCAGGATTTTGATCGTCTACTCAGACTACTATAGGAAAATACTCTAGCCTGGAGAGCTGTAAAACAACAAAATTGCTCTGGAGACTGGTGAGTGCAAGATCAGGACATCAGCAGATTCAGTGTTTGGTAAGAGACAGCATCTTTTTTTTTTATTTTAGAAACATAAAAGTACAAAAACATATTGACAAACAGACACCCATTATCATAACTAATCTATAGACAAGGTGATATGGTCTCAACAGTAGTTGTTGCTTTATCCATTGATATCTTCGAATTGTAGATGTATGGACCCATACACAGACATGCAAATTTAGTCAGACAGTTTATCCTCTCAGCAACAGAAAAAAAAGAA
>PVLD010011512.1:0-18572 GCA_004027595.1 Dinomys branickii
TCTAGAATATCTTTTATTGCTTTTTGCAATGCTGGTTTGGCACTCATGAAGTTCTTCAGTTGTTCTTTGTCGTGGAAATATTTTATTTCTCCATTGAATTTGAGGGATAACTTTGCAGGATACATCAGTCTGGTTTGGAAGTTGTTTTGTCTCAGAATCTGTAGTATCTCGCTCCAAGCTCTTCTCGCTTTCATGGTTTCCGTTAAGAAATCTGCTGTGATTCTGATGGGCTTTCCTTTATAGGTGATCTGTTTCATTTCTCTGGCAGCTTTTAATATTGTGTTCTTTCTCTAGATATCTGGGATCTTGATTATTATATGCCTGTGTGTGTTTTTCTTTGGGTTATGGATCATTGGTGTTCTATATGCTTCGCTGAACTGAACTTCAGAATCTTTTAGCTTGTTTGGGAAATTTTCTGCTATTATTTCATCAAATATTGCTTTTATATCATTTGTGAGATCTCCTGCTGTTTCACACACTCCTATAATTCGAATATTGTTACGTTTTGCCTCATCTTGCAGCTGTTGGATTGACTTTTCTTGTGTCTTTGATGATATCACGAGATTCTTCCTTTCACGCTCATATGCTGCCATGCTCTCTTCAAGTTCTGAGATTCTATCTTCGGTTTCATTTAAACAGTTTTTCATGCTTTCAGCGTTAGTTTTCAAATCCTGGCATTCTCTTTGGACCTGTTTCATTATTGGTAATTCATTCCTGAATTGCTCTTGTAAGGTTTCCATTTGTTTCCTATTTTCTTCCTGACTTTTGTCTCTTTCTCATCTGTGTGAATGGAACATTTCTTCCATCATTGTTTTCAGCTCGTTTTTTATCTGAGAAATCATTTTGGGTATGTGGGTTATTTCTGCTTTAAGCTCTTTCATGGCCTGTTGGAGTTGTTTCATTTCGGATGCAATCGTTTCATATCTTGAAGTTATGATGCTTCCTGGTTCCCCTGTATCTTCATCTTCAAAACTTGTTCTGGTTGGGGTTGAGTTTTGAGAGTGCGTTTTGTTCCTCTGTTTTCCCATTTTTGGGTATTAGATTCAAAATGTGGAGCTATAAATTCCACAGGCAGTTCAGCAGGCGGAGGTCTGCTGCAAAGGCTGCTCCAATGATTCTTTCTCTTTGGGAGAATGTCCCCTAAGCTTTCTGCTGAGATTTGTTCTTCTGTCTTCCCTTTTTTGTGTATCAGATTCAAAATATTGAGCAATAGATTCCCCAGGCAGTTCAGCAGGCAAAGGTCTACTGCAGAGGCTGCTCCAATGACTTTTCTTTTGAGGGGGGGAATGTCCCTTAAGCTTTCTGCTGAGAGTTCCGCTTAAAAGGCTGTACAGATGTTGGTTAGCTACTCCCTAGCGAGAGACCTGGGTGAGGTGTGTAAGACCGCTCCGCCGCCCTCCCAGGGTTCCCTGCAGGTATAGGGATGGATCTCCTCCCCCACTCGGTGATCTGGTCACGAGCGCAGATAGCTCACCAGTTTTCGGAGTCCCTGTAGGCAGGAAGGTTCCTAGGTGCCAGTTTTCTGTGATATGCTCGCAATCCGCCGCTCGCAGCCACTTGATTCCTCGCGCTCTCCGGGTCTGGGGGAGGGAGCGGGATGCTCCGCTCCTAAGCTGCTTGCGCCGCCCTGGCCACGGACCGCAGGCTGCTGAGGGTCTAGGCTGCGCAGCCTGCCTGATGCGCGTGAAATGTGAGAATGCCTGGTGTTGCCGCTGCTAAAAAGCCGATCTCTGTCGGGAGTTGCTGGAAAGCTGCGCCGGCTTGGGAGGTAGGGGGGGGGACCGAGGTAGCTGTGCCCCCAGGGCACTCGGACCCAGCCAAGCCCCCTCCCCTCGTGGAGCGTCTCTGGCTCCCAGCGTCTGGGGCTTTCCCGCGGCTCGCCACGGCAGTTTGGGCCGCCCTACCGCATCTCCCCCAGCAGCTCAGAGAAACACGTTCAGTTTGATCATCCCAGCTGAGGTCCCAGCATTCACGCTGTCCAAGTCTGTCCCGAGCTGGTGGTGTTTATCAAGGAGGATCGCTCCTTTGCTGCTCACCTGGTCACCATCTTCCCGGAAGTCCTGTATCATTTGTTTATAAATTTTAAAATCCTGCCTCAGATTTAAAAATGATGCCTGCACAGCTCCACTCTAACAACACACTGCTCTTCTACGGGTTCTGTGGAGAGTATCAAGGCCTGGGGCCTGCGAAGGCTCCATGTTACCAATAACAGGAGGACAAAGGTGTGCTAGTGTGTTGACAGCAAATAGAGAGATGCTGTGTTTGCCATCCAGGAATGTGCAGCCATATCAGACAGAAGTGTTCACTGATTAAGATGCCAGTTGCATGCTTCACCCATTTGAGAATTCGAACCAGTACATCTGCCCAACACCCTGAACCCACAGAGACCCATCAACCCTCCAATGAACCGGGCACCAAGAACACAGAATGCTGAGAGTCCAGGCCACGTCATCTCACAGGAAGACACTGAAGTGACCGCACATGAGGCTGGGCCAACGAGAGCCCATCAGTGGCTCCCAACCACACCAGATAATATCTTACTCATGTAACTGGCTTTGTTGGTTGCTTCCATATGTATTAGATCTGCTATGATGATGAGTTTTGGACCTACGTTCCAAATCCACTTCTTTTGTGACCTGTTACCTAGATAGGTCATCTTCCTGAGATTTATCATGATAGTGATAATATACATCCAGGACTAGATATATTTCCAGGTGCATATGTCCCAACAGAGTGAAAAGAACCAGACATTGTTGATGGTAGCTCTCATTTTATCTCTCCACTTTCATACTGTAGTTTCTCTTCAGGTTGTATAAATCTTTCACCTTATCTATTCACTTTTATGCGGGACTCATGTGAATACCCAGAAAATCCCTTGCCTTACAGCTAGGACTCAAAAATGGGTGGGATTGACAGATTCTAAATTGATTATGACAACCTTAGGGTCAATCCCTATATCTGGGCCATTTACAGACTCTTATCATCCCAAATTACCTCTTTGTATAGTTAAGGTTCACTCCTCACATTCTGAGGAAAGGGCTTTATCTCCCTGCCAAATACGTTAACACAGGCTAGGACGGAAAAAACTTACATATAGTGTTGACTTTATAGATTGGGCACACTGAAGGAAATATCTGGGAAGAAATAAACAGGAATACCGGCACCCCTTTGAATAAGAAGCCAAGCAGATGACTCCTTAACTTCTGAGCCTGCTGAGTTTATTCACTGAACTGAATTTGGCTTAATAATCCAATACCCCAAATTCTCTATGAAGGCAAAATAGGACCGGTATAGCATACTTTCTGGAAATTGGGCTTCCCTTTTATGATTGTAATAGTTGATACATTGTGCCAACTTGAGAAGATTAGAAGTGTAGCTGAGCAGGGGGTCAGCATCCTTATTTTGTAAACATCCTGAGGCTGTGGAGGAGGAGGGCACAGAGATGGCATGAACAGATACCCAAAATACAGTATAAGGAAGGAAAAGAGGTTCACTTTCCCCCCTTTTGCTCTTTTTGCTTTTGCTATATCCTACCATCTTGAACTGTTGCTTCTGTGCTATGCCCCCTGCCTTAGAGCCAGCTGATTACAGACTGAATCCCTTTTTACCTTAATTTAAGGTGTCAGATGTTTTGTCGCAGCATTGAAAGAAAAGTAAGACAATGACGGTAAAGTCAGAGCAGACAATGAATTCGTTTGATACAAAGGCAAACATACCCTACCGTATAATCTTAACAAGGCAGTTAATACGGGAATGTGTATTTATAACCCCTATGTGTTTTCGCTTGGCAGAATGTCACGGAAAAACAGTTCATTCATTTGTACTAATTGTGTTCTGCCTCACTGCATCATGCCTGGAGAGCTCCTTCCCAAAACAGTAATAATTATGGGGTGAAGGCCGGACATTTGACTGCCTGTTAATCTCACAGAGATTTGTCAGTTTTCATCCGCCTCCTTTTCACTCCTTAACTCATTGATCATTTGTCACACTGAGCCAAGTCCATGGTGGTACTGACCACGGCAGATATTTTCTCCCTAGTTTTGCTCATAGCTAGTGTAGTAATCTCACCAGGGCCTCTTGCACATTCTGTGCAGTCACATATTTCATTAAGAATTCGACCAAGATTGCCAATAGCACCTCGAATATCCAATAACATATAAATACTAAGCCTTAGACAGAGATACGTGAGCTAGAAACTGCTGTCCTGTGGCTAGGGGATCAAATGAAGAGCTTACAGTTACAGCAAATCTCAAGTTTCACTACAGTGTGAAGCGCTTCTTGTGTCACTCTCATGATATAATAAATCCTCCCACCCATGGGAGCACATCAAGAAACATGTTGAAGGTGCAATCCATCAAAATAATACTTCAGGTACTGATGCACTCCAAAGACAGGTGCTTTCCATTTTGCAACAAACTCAAGATTTCAGTGATCAACTGCAAGAGTGGGGTAAACTTGTCAATATGCTTCGTCAGCTCAGCTCACTTACATACCTGTAGGTTCATTTCCAGTTTTATGTTGACATTCTAGAATGTACTGCTGTCTTCTTCTCATAACCTCGTATGCACTGGAGAGTCAGAACAAGCTGATGTCTAGATGTGCTGTAACCTGGACTCATCCTGGTGCAGCTGCTCTGCTTCCAAAACAGGGGGAAGTTATGAGGAGTGGCTTAATGTGGTGGAAGCAGGAAATAAATAATGTTAATAAATTGGCAAGAACATAGATTGAGAGACTTACTAGGCCTATATGACTTGTGACTGGGCCCTGCCTGGCTTAGGGACAGATTAATCTTTAGGCCAGTGTCCAGAGCAGAGGCTAGCAAAAAGCCTATAATCTTCTGGCATCTCAAAGCAAGGTAAGGAAAAAGTCAAATTTTAATTATTTGCAGATTACATTATCCTCTACATAGCAGGCTCAAAAAATTCCACGAAAAGACTCAGAGTTCATTATGAAATTCAGTAATATACCAGAGTATGAAATTATAGCAGCAAAAAAAGCAACAATGTTCTGGCATATCAATAAGGAACTCACTAAGAAAGGAATTAGAGCTGGGTGTGGTGGCACATGCCTGTAATGCCAGCACTCTGGAGGCTGAGGAAGGAGGATTATTGTGATTTTGAGGCCAACTTGGCCTACAAAGTGGGCACAAGGCCAGCCTGAACTGCACAGGGAGACCCTGTCTCAAAAATATCAAAAAAGAATGGAATTAGAGGATCACTACCATTCACGATAGCATCAAGACAAGTACATAGGTATTATGCTTACCAAGGAACTGAAAAAACCACTGCAATGAACACTACAGTATTGCCCAATAGGACAGTGAAGAGGACATCAGAAAGCAGAAAGAAACCTCTATTGCTGGATAGTAAATCTAATATAGTCAAAATGATAATACTTACAAAAGGGCTATACAAATTTAAAGCAACCCAAATCAAAATACCAAGACTATGCCTCATAGAAATAAACAAAAGCGCTGTCAAATTCATATGGAGCCAGAAGAGACCAGAATAGTAAATCTAACCCTGTGAAATAAGAGACAGGCAGGAAATATCACAATCCCATCATTCAAATTATATTACATAATTACAGTGATAAAAACTGCATGTTCCTGGCACGAAAAAAGACATGTGAATAAATGAAACATAACACAGGATGCAGAAACCTTCTCAGGCACATTTAGCTCTTTGATCTTTGAGAAAGGGGCCAAAAAGATATCCTGGAGGAAAGATAGCTGCTTTAATATGTGGGACTGAGTATATCAGTCTTCTATATGTAGAAAACTGATCTTAGACTCCTTTCTCTTCCCCTGCATGACACTAAAATCAAAATGGATCAATGATCTAAATGATAAAGAAGGAACAGTTAATTTGCTTGCAAACAAAATAGGTAAAATTCGTGAAGACATAGGTGTAGAGAAGGCCTTTCAGAACAGAACACAAATAGCATAGGAATAATAACATCCAGAATCAACAAATGGCATTATATCAAAATTAAAAGCTTTTGCACAGTAAAGGCAACAACCTTCTTGTGGTTTGTGTCTAGATGCCTCAATCAAAATCTTACGCATTCACAGGTTTTTTAAAAGAGGTTTCCGAATCTAGAGTGTGTGATTACTAAATCAATGCAGTGACAGGTTTGGCACCAACCTAGTTCGCTGTGGTAGTCTGGAACAAATAAAAGGGACTATTTCAGGTTATTAGGTAAACAAAGTGATGGCAAGACGTGGTTGTGCATGCCTCTAAACCCAGCAGCTGGCAGGCTGAGGCAGGAGGATCACCATGAGTTTGACACCAGTCTGGACTACATAGTGAGATCAGGACCAGCCTGAACTACAGAGTGAGAATGTGAGAATGAAATAATATGATTACCAAAAATATAATTGCATCACAGCATCAGGGGAAAAAAGGCGCTTGCCATATTACATTCAATACAATTGTTCTCTCAAAAAGAAGACAACTGCTTGCAAAACTAACTTTGAATGTGTTGTTACTCATAAATAATACCATCACTTATAATTCTGCAGAGATTACTATAGATCATGATATCCTTTTGGATAGAAGTTATGGTCCAGCTGGTGTATAGCAATCAGAAACTCACAGCACTTTGGGTAATTTGTAGTACATACTTGTAATATATGTTTGAAAAATAACCACCAAATTAAGCCACTGTAATATAAACAAGTAATGCACAATTTTGGTTTTAAGAAAGAAAAATTTCATATAAATGTTATTTGTCTTACTATGTAAGAAAAATAGCCAAAATTATGTACATGATATAATATACAATGTTGAGATATAAGTAACTATGTCAGGATATGAGAAACAGAACTTGCTAATTTACAAGTTGAGTGAAAACAAATCAACTTTGTCAAAAACATGTTTATAAGTTTCTGAATGAATATGTCTTAATATAACATATGAAATCAAATGCAAAAATATTGTGTTATTGGGGGCTGGGGATATAGCTCAGTGGAATAAGCGCTTTCCTAGCAAGCACAGGGTCCTGAGTTCAATCCCCAGTACCGCAAAAAAAAAAAAAAAAATATATATATATATATATATATATTGTGTTATACAGAAAGTAGAGTGTATACTCCCAAAATTTAAAACAAATGTAGTGGAGAATCCTAGCAATTAACAAAACGGAATTAACAAATTTAATGTTTTTAAGGCTTATGACACCTAATTGTAAAGATCAAACAAAACTTACACGGATACGAACTCTAATTGAAAATGAAAAACATTTCACCATGTTTAACTCAAAGACACTATGTATTAAGCTCAAAGACACAATACCTTATTATGCCAACTCAACATGTTTATATTGCATACTGCAGAAAAATAATCCAGATATTTAAGTAACTTACTGAAAAACCCATAATGTATGTGCCTTATGGTATTTCTATATGGGATTGTATTTTCTGGAGAAACACTGGTATCAGTATTTTTATTAACAATTCCTACAGGTTTCCATTACATGAGAAATTTTCACAGGATTGTCAAAATAAGCCTATATATATATATATATATATATATATATATATATAAAGTTTCTCTCCAGCAAGACTTCTTTCATGTATTTGACCATACATTTGTGTGTTAAAAGCTTTCCGACATTTTACATAGTTTCCATCCAGTGTGAGTTATGTCTTTGGCAAACAGCAGGAATGCTGAGTTTTTCCACACTGCTTTCACGTATGGAAGTAATGCCAGTCACCAGCTGTGCTAAAATCTTTTCCACATTGCATGCATGTACGTGTGCTTTCTCCTATATAACTTCTTTCATGTGTTTGAAAAGTGCTTTTTATGGTTAAAGCCTTCCCACTTTGCTTACATACATAGGGATTTTCCACCGTGTGAGTTTTCATGTCATTTACAATAATCTTATATAAAAAAGCTTCCCCATATTGCTTAGTTTCTGCCTAACACATTTGTAAATATAGTTTACAATAAGTTTTTATACTAAAAAGTTTCCCACATTTCTTAGGCACACAGCTTTACCATCTAATATGAGTACTTTCATGTTTCTGACAATCACCATGTTTGATGAAAGCTTTCCCACATTGCTTACATGCATAGACTTTGTCCGGGGTGTGAATTCTTTCATGTATTTTCCAAGTAACTTTTTGTATTAAAAATTTTTTCCCACATTGCTTACCTACATACGGTTTCTTGCCAGTGTGAGTTCTTTCATATATTTTACAGCGCTCATGTTCACTGAAAGCTTTCCCACAATGCTTACATACAGAGGGTTTCTCCCAGGTGTGAATTCTTTCATGTGTTTTGCAATGACTTTGTGTACTAAAAGCTTTCCCACATTGCACACATACATAGGCTTTCTCTGCAGTGTGAGCTCTTCCATGTTTTTGGCAATCATTGTATGTGGAAAAGCATTCCTCACGTTGTTTACATACACAGGATTTCTCCTCAGTGTGACTACTTTCATGTATTGTCCAATGACCTTGAGTATTAAAAGCTTTCACTCACTGCTTACACACATTGGGGTTGCTCCCTGTGATTCCTTTCACAGACCTGAACATCACTGAGTGTGCGGGAGACTCTCACGTTTTCCTTATATACAAAGGCCTTCTCCCTAAGGTGAGTCCTTACACTACGATGAGTGTAGGATTTCCCATATTGATCATACTTACAGGGTTCTATTCCAGTCTTTCTCCTTGCATCCTTCCGGAAGGCATGGAAATCACTGCAGGTTCTTCCATGTTCCTTATACTTATACACCCTGTCTTCTCACCCCAAATACTCAGATATCTTCAATCTAGAGTGATCTATGGTGGGAATATTCCATGCGTAGCATTTCCCCATCCCCTCATTTCTGTAAAGAAACAAACAAACAAATGAATCACAATAAAATGGGTCTCCAGATTAATGGTTCATCCTAAGTTCTGGTTTGATTCCTCCTAAGAAATTCTGACAATTAACTGAACGTCCTGGAGGATCCCTCTAAACAGGCCCTTCAAAGAGTGGTATTCATTTAGGGATTTTTAAATTGGTGTATTTTGCAATAGTAAAGGCTTAGTTTTTTTTTCTGGGAAATTGATATACATGTATATCACATATTGAGCATTTTGATACCTTTTCCCCATTGCTTTCCCCCTTGTCTCCTTACCCATTTTGTCTTCCTTATCTCCAAAATGTCAGGCTTTCCTTTTTAAATTGCTTCTCCTTTACTTTATTTTGTAATGTATATTTTTGGTCTCTCATATAAGAGAAAGCATGTTGCGTTGAACATTCTGTGTCTGACCTGTTTCACTTCATGTTAGGATGAAGGCCCACCCATTTCTTTTGGCAAATGTTGTGACTATGATTCAACTTTGAGGCTCATTACAGAGCATATTTTCCTTCTCTTTTGTTCAGTGCTGGGGATTAAACACAGGTCTTAGTATTGAATCACATCTCTACATTTTTATTTCTTCTTTTGAGAGAGATCCTCATTGATGAGGAAGGGGCTGAGGCTGACTGTGAACTTGCCACCCTGCTGAATCAGCTTACCAGAGTGCTGGGAATGTACCAAGATGGTGAGCCCATCAAAATTTTTCTTTATCCATTCATCCAGCAATGGATATCTAGGTTGATGTCATAGCTTAGCTATTGTAAATTGTCATGCTCTGAGTATGCATATGCTTGCACCATTATAATATGATAATTTCAACTCTTCTGGGACTATATGCAGAAAGGTATTTGTGGATCAAATGGAATTCTATTTTCATTTTTTGAGTTTTATACGAATTATCAGAGTGGCAATATTTAACATTTCTGAAAATGCTAGAGGATGCCTGAAAGAACTTTACAACATAAATGGACTTAAATGTCTGGAATATGCCTTGAAAACATTGGTTATTAGAACATTTGCATTCATTTCTCCTTGGAAAACTGCTTCAAGGTTAGCAATTCTTTACGTAGTGAAAGTCTCAAATATAAGTATATAGAATAGATCTATGTATACATAAACAGATATCCTGAAGATGTGTTTCTTTCAATATTCAAAATTTATTAGTTTTCATATACACATATACACAATATCTAAATGCAATTTCATACATTTTCAGGGAGTGATCATGAAAGGACATTTTATGTATTTATATCTCAGATAGTGTCACTTATTGCAGGGTATCAGTACTCCATTTCCAATACTTGGATATTTCTCTCTTCAGCTGACAGATTATACATGTTAGAACTATATACATCTTTAGAGAATATTGTGAGATTAAATAAATTTGAACATGGCCACATTTCCCGAGGTGTAACATTTGTGTTCACACTGAAACTTGCGGAACATTCCTTTATCTTTCCAGTGCAAATTACCTTAGATTTCTCCAGTCATTTTTACACCCTTAATCCTAGTTATCCCAGGCTCTTCCTGAATCACAGAGAGAAATACAAGGAGATACTATATTATCGCACAAAAAATGAACAGGATCCAGTTGGACTCATGGTATATCATAAGCAGGCCTGAGATGTTCTTCAAAACGTTTTCAAATTCTATTTAATGAAACTGCAGTGCTGAGCAACAAAGTGCTCTGATTGTATCAATGAGAAAGTGCTATCACCTTACCTAGAGCAGCCATGTTCCTAAAAGTGTCCCTCATCACATCTCTGTTGAGCTCCCTCTGGGATGGATTCAGAAAAGCCCACTCCTCCATGGTGACATTCGCAGCCACATCCTCAAGGTCACTGCCACCTAAATAATCACACATATATTTCTTGAAGGAGGGTTGAGACTCACAGCCTGGGATTTTTCAACTCCTCTCATAAACAGTTGAATTGAAAGACAGGTGTGGTGCTGCATGTCTGGAATCCCAGCACTCAGCAGGCTGAGGAAGGCAGACTGCCATGAGTTTGAGATTAGTGTGGGCTACACAGTGACTTCAAGGCCAGGCTGAACTGCATAGTGAGACAGTATCTCAACACACAGAAACAATACTAAGAAGCTGTATGGCTGCTGAATCCTTCAAATATTGACTCTGTGTCTTGGTCATCAAATCCATGTGTATGCACATTTTTTCAGTCAGCAGTTCTGATGCTAGTTTGCCATTCGTTGCAGAAGCAGCAGCAGAACAGGAGCACTGATTCTTCTACTTGGTCCCTGTTAGGCCCCTGAGCACTGTCTCTAATGCAGAGCTCAAAGAGGGAGCCTACAAGATCACTATCCACAAAACACTACGGCACATGAATCTCTCATGAATTGTTGGATAGACCAAAGGTAACATCTCTTTTCAAACCTTATCTTTTATGGCACTGAGTCATTCTTTCTTTGACTGTACTTAAGCAGTATTTTGAAACTTGAATTTTATGACATAAAAATTAAATATCAAACAAGGGTTACGAATAATTAAAACTTTAATGAAAAAAGTTTCATTGGAAAAAGGCTTTGAACATTGTAAACTGGGAAAAGGTAGCATTTTGTCTTACACCCTAGTGTCAAAAAGTAGTGCCCTTGCACTTAGATACAAGAAATTCTAGGGACATATGGACAGTAATGAGGAAAAACAAATTAATGTAATGTATTATATACACTGAAAACCAATACATCACAAAGCAATAGAAACAAAAGCAAATTTTAGCCAGGTGGGATGGTGCACGTCTGTAATCTCAGCACTTGGGAAGGCAATGCGGGAGGATTGCCAAGGAGTTCAAGGCCACCCTTGGCTACACAGTAAATTTAAGGTGGTCTGAAATACAAAGTGAGACCCTGCCTCAAACTCCGCCCATGAAACAACAGTTTCACAAATATGTCACTGAGGAAAGAGATTTTTCATTTGGTAAATATTTCTATCCATACACTGTAGAAATCTACCAGCATTCAATATACCTGTTAACCAAAAAGATTGATAGCTTACATACTATTCATGAAAGAGACTGAAATTCTGCTTCTGTGAGCCTGTACTACTATTATTAGAGAAAATGACAAATGGCTCTCAGGAAGGAAGGCAGTTTTCAATGGGTCCATTGAAATATATATATTGCATCATGGTAGAGTTGATGTTATGTGTTTCTGGAGGAAGTACAAATCTGTTTCAGTTATGTTCAGGGAGAAAAAAGTGTGTACTCTTCTATCAGGTTAATAATATCCCTTTGTAACTGTGGGCTGATCGCGTCATCAATCCCTCAAATGAGTGTAGAGCAAGGCCAAATAAAAAGAGGCAAATGAAGTGGTTTCAATGCTCCAGGAGGATCAAGGCCCTGTCACAGAGTTCAAGATTCTCTGAGGGCTACAACCATGATATTTTCCAGATGTCCCATATTTATTTGGTTATCAGAAGGGAAGAGAGTACTCAAGAAGGGTGGAACCACTCAAGGACTTCTCCAAGTAAGGTATTAAGCTAATCCACCCAGGAGTGAAATGCCTGAGGTATAGTCCTTATTGAGGTAAGATCAGATGTAGCTGTGCTTGGCTGTGATTTCTCTTCTCCTTTGAGGTTTCCCAGCTTCACCTCCACCTACACTCCTACATGTAGGAGTTTTAGTATGGACTAGTGACTCACAGAGGATCACTTACTACGAGTCCATCATCCATCTGCAGACAAGGCGCCTAAGCCTTGGACACACTCACAAGTAAAAATGGAGAGTCAACAGGTTAATTTCAGTCCTGCTCAGAGCGGCTTTGCAATGGTCTCCGTTACTCTTGTTTGTAAAATAATTAACTTACCTATTGGAAAGGGAAATATTAACTTGAATTCCCTTAGAATGCATAGTGAAAGAAGTTTTTGGAAGATGGCAACCAGATAAGCAGAAGAGAAAGATCCTCCCAGAGGGTCGCCCTCCAGACACTGGAATATAGTAACATGAGAAAGATTAGAAAGAGAGAGGCAGATCCCTTGGTCCCAGGAAGGATTTGAAATGAGAATTGAAGCCCTCAGAAAGAGCAAACAAGATCCCTCCTGCAGGAAAAGCTCGGGTGGCCTCCATGGCACAGTTAGAGGAACAGGAAGAGCACAAAGAGGGAGTCACCACTCCATACACCCCTTGGCCCACTCTGTCATTTTTACACTCATACCTTCAGCTTGTAAGCCCACACTTGTGGGAGGCTCCTGACTTGGCAAGAGGAGAGCTGAATTCCAGCAGCTGGGCCAAAACTGCAGCAGAGAAGGCACAGCCTGGAAAAGAAGCAATGGCAGTTGGAAGGTGTTGTCGAACCCAGCTCAATGATGAAAAGTTACAACCAGTAAATCAGTTTGCCCTCTCTGCAGTGACGCATTCTAATCAGTGCCCCGAGGCAAGGCAGAGACAAAGCAACCAGTACACAGCCTACCACACCCAGCTCTGCACCTGCCCCAAGGCTGTGGCCTGCTACCACTTCCTGTGAGAGCAACTACCAGTAGAGAAGAGCAGAGAGCAGTGGCATTGACCATAAGGCCACAACAATTCCCGGGGATCCAGCCAACGAGCAACCAGGAACTGGAGCACAACAGTAAGAGAGGTGCAGATGGAGGAGGGACAGATGGCCCCGTGTCCTTCTCACACCAACACCAAGCAGGAAGCACGAGCAGCGTTCAGGGCTTCAGCTCCCACCCTGAACTCCCCCTTTGAGCACCTTGAGAGTTGGCACCCCCACACCTAACGTGTTCCAGACAGCAATGGGCTGAGTCAACAGGCTTTAGGACCCACTCTAAACTATTAATATGTGCACCAAGAGGGATTCATTCTGCTTGCATATAAGAACCCTGTATGAACACATAGCAATAAATTATATGAAAAGCAGCAGTCCTGCAGTCTGAGAGATAACATACTCTACATCAAATGCCTGAGAAACTCATGCAGTTGTCTCCTAGAACTAAAAACTAAGCTTAGTACACATCCTGGACTACCTCAGTGAGCATGGGTGGGGGAAACCACATGCCACTTGTGCCCAGTATTAGAAGTGCGCCCATTGCCCAGCTGTGTAAGGGGCGGGAACAGCCACACTGGACAGCAAGAGTTGAGAGGAGGCCAAGACCTGGAATTAGGGTGCAGACCTGGTCCTCCAAGTGGGCGGGGAAATCCTCTAAAGAGTCATAGGCAGCTTGCAGGGAGACACTGGTGACCTATGAGGGCACCCCAGGGACCCTGACAGAGTTCAGTAGCCTGTGGGGGATATGGGACAGGCGACATGAAAATTCTGAGGACCTTGACAGGGCCCCTGGGCACACAGTGATGGGGTGGAGCCTTGCAGTGCACAGGCATGACCCGGCAAACTCTACCAGGCCCCCAGGCATGCCACATCAGGGCAGATCCTCATAGTGTACAGGATGACTCTGCTAACTCAACCAGGCCCCTGGGTATGCTGAAATGGGGTGGAGCTGATGGTGAGCAGGGCTGATCCCATGGACTTGACTGGGGCCCCAGGTGCCTGGTGATGGGGCGGAGCCTGGTGTTGTGCTGGGGTGACCCTGTGCAACCAAACGGGCCCCCAGGTGCACCACATTGAGACAGAGCCTGATGGTCTGTAGGAGCAACTCTGGGGACTTAAATGAGCCCACAGGCACGCTGCATTGGAGCAGAGCCTGGTGGTCTGTGTGGGTGACCCCACAGGCTTGACCTGGTCCCTGGGTGCACCACATCAGGGCAGAGCCTGGCAGTATGTGGGGGTGAATCCACGGACTCAACCGGGCCCTGAGGGCCATGAGGGCTTGTCAGTGGGGTGCTGATCCTAGTGTGCCTGGGTCCCTGCCTATGTACTGTCATTGAGGTTGAGTGCTTTTCAATCTAATGCCATTGTAATTAGTGTGCACGCATGTTTGTTGCAGCAAAATTTGAAGCACCATTGTGTCTTCCCAATGTGACAGCCCGAGGGAATGATTAAGACCAAAAAAGTACAGTGATTATCAGAGGGAAAATGACTGATTGGGTGGGAGAAAATTGGAGATGAGGGTGGAGAAAATTGATTGCTAAACCATACGTGCCTTTATTGGTATAAATGAGTATCAAATGTGAAAACAACATTATGTAATACAACATCCACTGTTCTCTACTATCTTCTCTATAATTTTGTGTTTCCTTTATTGTTTTTGTGTTATTCTGGTTTATGTCTGCTTGGTTGTTGATATGTCTCCATTCCTTTATTTTTCGAATAAAAAAGAACGTTCATAGTATAAATACAGTGCAGTAAAAGTAAAAAAAATGAAATAAAATAAGTTTTGGATGTGAAAAGTGCCTCCTGAGAAGAAAATCAACTAACCATCTGAATTAGAAGGACAACTTGAAATATACAAAAATCATGAGAAATAAACAAGAAGAAAACATTTATTTTGTACATAGTTTTAATATTTCGTAGAGGAACTAAAGGTCCATGAACACAAATCTCAAAAAATGACTGGAACACATCTAACTCAAAACAAAATACTAAACAAAAAATAAGAACCAAATCTTTTTTAGAAAATCATTTAAAAATACAAGTGTAGGGAAGAACATGATAAGTAGGTAGACCTTCAAAATGGAAAATAAATTGATACACTCCATACTCACTTCCTTTACTTTGGAGTTTACAAAAATCTACATCCCGCTAACTTCTTTCAACTCTGTGGAGAAAACATGATACCATTGCTCATGGAGAGTGATGTGATTCAAGTACACTTGAAAACTTCTGGACCACATGACCAGCGGAACGGGTGAGCAAGCATTTTGCCCTGATTTACATGCCAGCACAGTCGACAGTAGTGAAGGAGAAAAACAGTAACAACAACAAAACATGAAAGTATTTCTTGCCAATTTGTGGAACACTCACATATTGAAATTCCAAAGGAGGAAACAAAAAAACCTTGTTTAGAGAAAATCACACATGGTAACCTTAGGAAGAATGACCACAGTGGGAGAGTGGTCTTCCATGGAAAAAGACAGGTGTGAGTCAGGTAGGTTTTCAATCACCCGGATACTCTCACCCACTGCCCCTGCAATTCTGTGTGAAGCACAAACATCTTCCACAATCGTCTCTGTTGGGAGATTTGCAAGTAGCCATTTCAAGCATCTTATTCACGGCTCCTTGCTGATGACTGGCTGCTGCCCTGTAAGCCATCTTCAGGAGATATACCAGCACTGCTGGACCATAACAGCATGCTGCATTCAGTGTAGCTGTGTCCAGGGCTCTCACATTTGTTCTTCTTAAAATGCTAAGATTCTTAAGATGCTGCCAAAATAACCCGTACTTCTAAAGCTTTAAATTACATAACTGCAGGAGATAGCGCATATTTAGGGTGTATACTATAAAAATAGGAATTTATAGGCATTTTTCTGACCACATCTGAAAGTCAGGGTTTTTCACAATACATGTTTGCTCTACGAATATAACCCTTCCAAATTTCTGGGGTCCACTATATTTACATTATCATTATTGCTAAATCTCATCAAGAATTTTGAAAATAAAATGCATTGCAAATATTTAAACACAAAGTTACCATTAAGAAAATATAAATATAATTTATATCAGCCAGGGCACCACAGTGAGTTTGAGGCCAGCTTGAAGCAGAGAGCGAGATCCTCCTCTCAAAACAACAGCGACGAGTACAATGACAGCAACAGCACTGTTTAACTTCTTCTGGTCTTCTCGGATATAATCATTTTCCACTCAATCTAATCTGGGAAAATTATCATCTCATGTTAAGTCATGAAAATAAATTCCTGAGTCCTACATGTCACTAACACTTTACACAATCAGCTGACTATAAGGAAGCAAAGGGAAGCTGGTTAGGGATGCAGCCTGCTCCAGTGAAGTTCACAAAAGCATCCACACTCTGAAGGCTGAACACAGTCCCGAGGTGATACACAGTACACTCTGCTCAAGCAGCCCACAGCAGCTCAGTCACAGGTGGTGAGACAGGAAATATGAGAAGTCAGGCAATTTAAATGTGAGGCCATCTTCAAGGGGTGAAATTTCATGTACTCAGTCTCAAATTTGAGCAGAGAAATACAAATACACACAGCTAGTTGAAGGTTGCCTTTGCATATTCTCAGTTGTTCTTTTGCATTCTACTGTGTATTGCCTGCTGAGCACTAAGCAATTCTCCATCAAAAATCATGGGCCCCAATTCAATGTGCCATCCAGAGTGACCAAAGCTTTCACAAATTGAGATGCACCTGAAGTACTCTGCTTCAGGCGAAGACAGGTACCCAAGGCATTTGATACTATTTTTCATAATTCTCAAGTTATCAAGGGATACTACACTGAGTCACATCATTACCAGAAAGGAATATAATGCCTCCAAGTGGCTTAAGATCAAAAGGATGGTTGTTTCCAATACTTGAAAAATTACAATAGTCTTAGATTCTCTCCTCCATTAAAAAAAGTATACTGAACAGTCAATTAATTGCTAATGCACAGACACTTATCTAAGGGAAGAAAGTTTCAAGAATGTCTTTCAGAATGGCACTGACTCAATCACACTGGGAAAAAGTTACAACATTTTTGACACAAAATAAATAATTGGTGATGTTTAATTCAACCAAGCACTCAAACCATAGTATATAGTCGCTTGGTGATCCACATCTGTAATCTCATTATGCTAGGAGGCTCACAAAAGAAGATAAGAACTTCCAGCTCAGGGTAGTGAGACACAGTGTCAAAATTCAAACTGATCACAACACTGCAAAGGGCCTGGATGCTGTTCTGAGTCAAGTTCTTGGGACAAATCTTTCCTAACACAAAAATACCTTGCAATCATTTCTACTTCTGTGTAACGTCTTCCCCATTAAACCTAGATAATATTGCCCAACAAATTTTTAAACTAACAACAGTGAGAGAAAATTTCCACTTATGGCTCAAAAAAGATGAGATGAATTCAGCAGTAACAAAGGAATTATTTATACAACTTAATGTAGATTTCCTTTTTTTCTCGCATGGCTGAACTTTTGAGCCACTTTCAAACTCAGCCAGCCGAAAGCTCATATTTTATTTCACGCTAATAACAATTCCAGAAGAAAGCCACTGGTTCAGTAGCCGATTTTGCCACCAGACAGTATGACCTGCTGTCTCACACTGTATCTAGTCTGCTTTGGCCTTTCTTGCACAGAACACCATTTTATTCTTTATTATAGACATGCTTACAGACCTAAACCTAGTGTTTTTCCTCAGCTGAAATACTGCTTTTATTCATTATTCACTCCTTCCTCATTCAGATTTAATTTGCTTTAAGGCGGGGTCTCGCTCTGTAGTTCAGAGTGGCTTTGAACTCACTAAGTAGGCCAGGCTGAACTTCAACTCCTAATATTTCTCCCGCCTCACTATGTAGGCCAGGCCAAACATCAACTCCCAAGTGCTAGGATTGTAGCCATGTGCCACCATATTTAGCTAGTATGACATTTTAAAAATGTCTATAAAACACCCATGAACAATAACAGTTATGTAAAATAGTGCTTGCATATATTTTTCACCATTCAGAAATCACCTGGAAATGCCCTACTTCCAGGAGATTCAAACTTTGGTTTAACAGTCAGCCCTATCTGGAAATTGTCTTTGTAGCATCACATTCATCTTTCCTTCTTTACATACACAACTTCCTGTCCAGTTATTGCCATTCAAAACCACAAGAAACATACTCTTTATTTCCTTCTTTATTGTACTGCTCTGGATATGATACAGTTGTT
>PVLD010011512.1:18672-64971 GCA_004027595.1 Dinomys branickii
GACTGTGGAGGAATGTTTAGAAATTTGGGAACTTACAGTTATCGCAATCAAATCCAGACAGTTTCAGATCCCGTATCTAAACGTTTACAAATATAGCATAATTAAGCATAATTAGGCACTTTCCCATTACTGAGATAAAATAGCAAATGCTCACAATCTGGAGGAGAAGTTTACAGTGACTCAGTTGCAGTTATGGTCCTCTACAGCCAAGGAGGAAACACGATGGGAAAGTGGCACGGTGGAGGGAAGGGTACTCAAGCCATGTGGCCTGGAAGGAGGGAAACGTGGGAAGAGCTGCACACAGGATACATTTTTCCAGGCTTTGCCTCTAGCGACTCTTCTCCAACAGGTCTGCACGTCCACACAGTACATCCACATACTGAACTCAGCAATGAATGAATTCCCTAATGAGGATAGGCCCATAGGAAGCAATCCACTTTCCAACTCAGGAGACATGTAGGAGTTATTTTAGATACAAAGTAAATACCTGGTCTGCTGCTGGGTGAAGAAATTGTACCAAACACTGCAGTCTCACCCACAGAAACCTCACACATGCATCAAGAAGATCCCTTCACCCCTCCCGCTCACTGAACAGCCTGGTGAGGACCAGGGCTGTGGGTACTGAGCTAGCAAAGGCAGGGCACTGGCCATGGTGAAGTCACCTCACTGGGACAGGATGCTGAGGTTCTGGCAGATGTCTGGCCCCACCCAGAGGGTTAGAAAAGATCAAAAATATGTACTGTGACAGCTGGCAGATAGGAACAACAATCAATCACCTCATGCAGAAAGGCCCAGATCCTGACAAAGCTCATTCTGCCCACTTCCAACCAGAAGTTAGGCATCCAGAAGTCCCACTCATATGTTGGGCCACTGGCCTTGCTTCATTGCCATTTTGAGGGCTGATGGTATCCCAGCACCTTCATGCCGTCATGGCCAGTAGAATGCATATACCAAGCCATACTTAGCCAGATTGGGAGTCTCTGAGAAACATCCTGGGAGCTTCTGTCTTCAGTGGTTGACAGAGGATTATTCCTAACTGGACAGTTCATACAACAGAAACTCCTCCTCATCAAGGCTGCTCTACTTTTTGTACAATGAGCAAAGAGACAGAAGAAAAACAATACCACAGCTGCTTGATTAGAGTCGAATGATAGACTCTAGACGTAATAACCCTTTCCAGCCCAGGCCACCTCCCTGGACATTGATTTCAGCCAGCCTGTTGGACCATTGTATTGAAGAAGGATTTGCTCCTAGCTTTGCAGAGCAAATTGTGTCTCAGTACTACAGTCACGGGTTTCCTTTCTTGTTGTCACTGACTATAGGATCACAACTGCCACTGAACTGCCAGAGTCCTTGTCAGAGTCAAAGAAGAAAACCATTAAACCTAAAGAAGAATCTCAAAGAAGGAAAATCCTAAGGTTATTATGGGAGCAGAAAATTAGGTGAGCCACTTAGCTTCATGGAATAGATGTTCTTGAATGATTCCTATAAATTTTCAGTAAGAAAAATAACACCATGCTAAAAGGGCAATATAACTACTTAATAATTGAGGAAGTGGGCACAATGTGATGACAGTAGTATGTAAAAGAATCAAGGTGAACGAAGTATTTAAAATGGTGCAGACAGGAAAATTATCTATTCCAAATTCACAAAGAAATCCTGAATTCTGAAGACTAATCTTAGCATGTGGGTCAGAATAGTTTCAATATAGCCCCAGCCCTAAATCATTTATCTGTGATGAGGCAGGAACAGCTTAGAGCTTAACACAGTAAATTCCTTATAATGTGCTGTTCCCATCACAAGGATTGAAAACTTTCTTTCTGGAGACATGAGATGGGTAGACTTCTTGTCAAATGTACCGTCTGGAGAGATGCCTAGGACATCATTAAATCATATATATGGGAGTGCTTCAGTATGGAAAGAGGGCTTGACTTTAGCAAATGCCTCTGATCACTTGGACCTTGACCTCAGGCTTTTTCCCTAGTTAAGAATTTCCACTGGAAGCTTGAAAAGCCCGTGGTGGAAGCTTGAAGGAACTGGAGGTCAACATCAAAAGCAGTGCCAGACACCAAAGCTCCTCCACAGCAATAAGGCATCCTTTCTTCCCTTTTATTCCATCTCAAGTGCCAACCCTGTGCAGGGTGGGTTTCTCTGCTTTGGTTGTGTCCTACAGGCCAATCATCCACACACAAAAGCTTTATTTACTGGTGTTTCCTACTCAGCAAGGGGACATATCACAATTAATGATCACAAAGACATAAATGCATCTGTCTCTAAATATTCCCTTCTCAAATGTTTCTCATACATACAAATTTATTTGGAAGACAGTGAATGCTTGCAAGTAAAAAGGCACACATTTTCCCATAAAAGTCCTATTGCAATCAGAGTCACCGCCACAAGAAGAAAAACCACCCAAACTATCTCTATATGAAATAGCTGCTTTCCAAGACTCTGCAACTTGTCATAGTCAAGAATCCTTAATGATGAACATGGATTAAAATCAGGAGAATAATTTTTCCTCATGAAGAAGCAGAGACATCAAAATTCACCTTATATGAAAAGATTTCTGGAAACGTAGGAATTGTCCATTTTTTTTCCTGAGCATTGGTATTGCCCTCATGATTCTAGTTGAGCATAGTCCCAATCTGCTCTGTGCCTAGGGACTGACATGTTGTAAAAAGCTGTTTCCTTAATTCCACACCTCAATTTGTTGCAGGAAATGAATGGAAGACACACTGCATGGAGGAACTTGGAAGGCAAACATCTTTAGTGATGCCAGTGGACTGGCAGAAAACTCAGTTCCAAATTGCCAGTCCAGTCTTGGCATTACACAGTCACTTGTAGAGGTTGTTAGAAGGAAGTACAAATGCTAACAGCGTACTCTATAGTTGGTTACAAACATGTGGGCATGGATTGTCAGGCAGTTTTATTCTGAGCTCGTTAATTGGGAGTTTCTCTCATCATATAGCAAGGAGATTGGGGCTATGGTGAGTGGGAAGAATCAGTCACTGTCTTAAACTGAGTTGGTCTGTCTTTAGGTGATTCTTGAAACAAGCTAACACGATACACTATCTGACTGAGTTATACTCACCTTACAAGTGGCAGGTGGTGCACACTGGAATGTCAAGGGTAGTTAAGTTTTGCTATTCTCTAATTATGAGAACAGTCTAGGTCTGTGTGGCCTGTCCTTGAATCCACTGTCTGGGGATAAGATTTAAAGTTACCTTTACATTTAAAAATTCCCTTTATAAACAGATCCATATAATCTTTTCTATAACAAATCCTAAGCATCTTAGAAGTTTCTCTCTCTGTCAAAAAGTGTAATGGCCACATAACTGAATGTTCTTGAAGCTGAAATACATTACTCAATTTAAATCATTCCTTTAAAGCAGCATTAAAGGACATATGATGACATTGTAAGCATACCTTATGGACATAGTTTTCTGGCTATTGTCAATGGCCTGTCACAGCATATGAACAGGTGAGGACACACATCAAATACTATATTGGGCCAGAGTCTACGGATTATGATCCAACAGCTTCTAAGATTCTAAAGAAGAAACCAAGGAGCAGAAGTTGGGAAGGAAGTGTGAGAAGGAGAAAAGATGGATGTGGAGGCCATAGTGTTACTGTAAACTGCACCTCTACCTAAACGTACTCTGAGGCAAGGGTTTTGTGCATAAAGCCTTCGTATGTTTTTCTAGATCCTTGTTCCTGAGGCCAAATATGAGGTCATGGACTATAGTGTACAGGACTTCTCAAAGAAGCCTTTGGTATTTCCGAAATGGGGATAGAAATAAATGACAAATGGAGAGGTAGAGTGCTTTTACGGCTTCAGTAAGGAAAACTGCACTTGACAAGAAGGATATCTACCGTCCCTCAGCACGGTGGATCCTCAAGCTGGCAGTCACAATGACACAGGAGGATACAGTGAAACTAAATAGCCAGTGAGTTCTGACACACAGTGAGTAAGATTTCTTCTCAATACAGTTTAACATTAATTGCAAAATGTGGCAGAGATAACATTGTCACATATAGGCTCTCTTATGGTTCTCATATAAGCATGTCTTTGTACCTGGAAACTGGTTTAAAGAAATGTGTCTGGTTGCCAAATTGACAAGGGGTAGAATGATATGGCTGATACATTTTGTCAACCTGGGGAGTCTAGAGGTTTGGCTGAGTCACTCAGCAGGAAGCCAAGTTGCTTCCTTTGTGTATATTCTGTGCCTGTGGAGAAGGAAGGTGTGGAGACTGTGTGAGAGCCACCCGCCCCCTGGGGGGGGTAGACTGTTTACAAGGTAAGGGAAGAGAAGAGGCTGCTTGCTGCCATTCCTCCCTTTTGCTCTTGTGGTTTTTGTGGAGCTCTCCTGCCATGAACCTTTGCTCTCTGCCATGTGCCACTCTGCCACTGAGACAGCCAAGTATGTACTGGTATTATTCCTGAAGAATTAAAAACATTATAGCATAGTGATATATGTGCACCCATATCTATAGCAGCACAATTTGTCAAAACCAAATCTTGGAAACAGCACAAATGCACATCAACTGAAGAACGGATGAGAAAATTGTGGTATTTTCATACAAAGGCATATAGAAAGATAATCTCGAGGCTTTCATAGGTAAATGAGTAGAACTAGAGACCATATTTATAAGTAAAACAAATCAGACCGCATGTGTAAACACCCTATTGCATCCTTCATGTAAGAATCCGCAAGAGTAAATAAGACAGGAAAGTAAAACAGCTAATGTGAAAGGGAAAGTACCTCCTCAATAGGAAAGAACAACTGGGATGAGGGAAAGGAGAAAAAAGGAGGAAAGGAAATATATCGACACACACATACACACACACACACGCACACAAAATAGCGAAGGTAACTGTAGTAATTTCTCTTGGTTGGGTGAAAGAAACAGTCAGTGTTTAATTGTTTGATCAATCTTGTATATCTATACCTGTTAAATTGAACAACTACTTTCAAAATAAGAAGTAATACAACTGTTCATTTCCTCTCATTTTGTCTTGAAAGTTTGTTTTATAGTTTTTGTGTTGCTTTTTTTGTCCTTGTTTTCATTATTTTGTTTTTCTTCTTTTCTCCTCAAAATGAAAAAAAGAAACAACAATGGGAGAACCAGGTAACATTCATATTGAAAATTTATCAAGTACAAAAGAAAGGGCCACATACATAACCTGATAAAGGCCATCTACAGAAAACGTACAACCAGCATCTCACTTAATGGTAAAAGAGTGATGGATTTCCCCCGTAAGATAAGAAAGAAAGGAAATCTGTTCTTACCACTGCTACTCAATATTGCTTTGAGTATTTTGGCCAGTGCAAGAAGACAGCACAACTGGAAAGGAAGAAATAAAACTGAACCTATCACCAACCTAATTAATCAGAGAACCCCGTAGGATCTTCCAAAGAGCTTCTAGAAACAATAGTGACTTTAAATAGGATATGAGGTACAAGAGTTACCACAAAATGGAAGAGAATCTAAAGACAAGAAATAAGCACAGAGAAAATGCTCATTAACCAGTATGGAAACTCTGGCCTGACCCCGTCCTGCAGCTAAGGACTACAGCTTGCAACCAGAGAGGAAGGGTCACCTGGCTTTGCACTTGCCTGCTAGATCTTTCTAAGGATGAGCTCTCTGGTGAAATCATGGAGGCCATCAGCTCTTTGAAAAGTCCACCACAGCACGACATGCTGTGTCAACACCACCTTGAAGAGAAAAGAACCCACAGCCACATAGAAAGCTATGTAGTGGTCACAACAAATGCACTTGGCCGTTCCTACTCTGCAGGACCTACACGGGATTCCTGCGTGTACCATCTCATGATGCCACTGGTGTGCACTGCTGTGCCTGCTTCCTTGCATGGTGCCCACAGTTTCAGCCAGACCTCAAAGGCTGGAGAGGAGGGAGCTTGGCAGTGTTGGCAGATCTAGGCTCTGTGTGGCTCTAGGGTTCACATATTTCTTCATGAGCACCATACTTGTGCTGTTCTAACATAGACAGAAATCTGGCATAGACACAAAACTCAAATTTGGGTGTAGTGGCACAAGCCTGCAATGCCAGCAGCTGTGGGGGCTGAGGCAGGAGGAGAATGAGTTTGAAGTTACCCTGGACTATATAATGGCATCCTCTCTCTAAAACCACAAAGAAACAAAGTCAGCATATGAGCAAACCTCCAGAAAAACTTGCAGCTGTAGAGGAGGTGTGTGAGGTTTGTGTCTGTCAGTGGCATAGTGCTTTCCTAGCAGAGCCAAGGCCTTCCTTGCCTTTGATCTCTAGTGCTGCGAAAACAACACAAAAAACTTCTTCCTTCAGAGATTACAGTATGGCTTTGATGTCTTTCAATGCAGAGACTTCATGGTTAATCTGACTAAAGAAGCAAGGTAAATACTTTATAAGAGCGAGGAACCACAGAGTAGGGAAGGAGCCTAAAGCAGAGTTCAGAGGAAGATTTGTTCCATCAGATCATACCAGCACAATTCAGAGACACACTTAGGAGAGTGTTTGACAAATGTCCTGCACATCTCTCAAGCAAGCAGTTGTACACAAAAGTCTCACACGACTCTACATAATATTTTCCTTCTAGGAATATTAGTGTTCAAAGGTCTAGAATTTAAACCTGTGCGGAGGAAACTACTGGGCATGCAAAGCTTCCTGTCTGGAGTCCTTATGTGTCTCTGCTCCTGTCCATGTGTAGGCGGAACTAACAATTCAAACAGGCATATGGCCATAGAACAATGCTAAAACAAACTTCTTCCTACAGACAACTGGATGCATGTAGTATACTATTTTGCAACCTGATGGAGACTTCTTTATTAATTGGCAATTTATTTTTTTTTTGTGGTACTGGGGATCGAACTCAGGACCCTGTGCTTGCTAGGCAAGCGCTTATTCCACTGAACTATATCCCCAGCCCCCTTAATTGGCAATTTCACTTGTAAGTGTTGACTCAGAGCAACCCATGGAGCACATCCACAGTAATGTGAAGATGTGTATGACAGTGCTTTCTGGGAGAACACGCTAATAACCACGAATGTACGAACAAAGTGTACCATCATGACAGTTCCAGCTGCATGTGCCCAAAAACACACGTGCTGTCTGTCCATCTGGAAGGAGGTTGATTGTTCCAGTCAATCCACCTGTATGATGAACACACATGCTTCCGGTCTCATTTAAATATTACCACTTCCGGACACCTCCTAGCACTCTTTTGCATGGTTTTTCAACTTTCCTGAACTGTAAATACCTTGTTTACGTTCTCATACTTTGTGCTAAGCTCTCACACTCGGTGTAAGTGAATTGATCAATCTAAGCCCTGAGAAAATGAGCGGAGAAATGAGCCTTTGTCTTCGTTATTGCTGCCTCTTAGCATATAGAGCATTTCCAAATCAAATGAGCATAAATCTCTCACTGCTGACCAGGTGAGGGGAAAAACCCGGGAGAAGATCCTGTGAGAACCTGAAAGAAGGGGGTGTGAAACTCCCCACTCACATCAAGGAGGTGGCAGTTCAACACTGTGGTAGAAAAGGAGTGTGAACCAAAGGAATGTGGGTATGCTGGGCATGGACAGGGCATCAGTAAATAGTGTCAGAATGTAGACTGTGAGGCGGCAGGAAGGCCCTGAAGACTGTAACCCTCTTGTGCCTGTAAAGTCTCCTACAATGTTTCAGCACCACTGTGCCTTGAAGCTTGACACTGTATTCAGGGGAGCAATTCTGCACTTCAGCATACATATTTGAAACAAGCCACAATCATGCAGAGGGGCCACAGAAGTGAAAAGCGTCCAGTACAATGTCATGGGTTCTGCTGCTTTAGAAAGAGGAGGTGATCAGTGAGCACAAACTGCACTGAAGGGTGAAGTGCTGGGTAAAGGTAAAAATGATAGGGTCAAAGCATATTATTTCAAGAATGAAAAGTTCGGTGAAGAGTGCGGGTGATGTGGAAACCCCTGTGCACTTTTGGAAAATAAATGGGAAGAGGGGAATGCAATTGCATTTGGAAGTTAACTGCCCTGGGCTGACTGTGAGATTGAAAGTTGCTGTCCCTGCAGATTCTATGCATTTCCTTTGCTGACCTCCAGAACTGTCTCTTAGAAGCTCTTCTGCTCCTCTCTGCAATTTTTGACTATGGAGAATGTTGGTATTATTTAACTCTAATTTCTTCACTTACACAGTAATCGTCCTGCTTTTGTTGGACATATATTCATTGTCTTGGCTGACAATGAATACATTCAGACCATGTGACAGTCAATCTTGACTAGGAACCTGCTGACTCACTCGCAAATACTGACCTGTCCAGCACCCACCCCTCCTCCATTCCACTTTGTAGTGTCCTGATATGCACGCGAGATGTGTTCTTACATCGAGGTATTCATTCCTCTATCAAATACTGACGACCGAACCTTCTGAGCACACAAGTGACTCCTTCAGTAACACCGCATTAAATTCAGAAAGGAGACGAGGAAGGTCAGGAAAGCCAGAAGTAAACTGCTTAAATATAATCACTTTTGGACGAGGTGAGCCTGACATCGTGGGAAAGCACCTGCTCCAGAAGATCCTCAGTTACAATCTATCACTGAGCTCTATCCATGCAGGGAGGAGTTTGTTTCTCTACTCATTTATGGCTTGGGGTAGGGCAATGCGGCAGGAACCAATCAGCAATAAAGAGACTGGCTAGGGCTGGGGATATAGCTCAGTGGAATAAGCGCTTGCCTAGCAAGCGCAGGGTCCTGAGTTCGATCCCCAGTACCGGGAAAAAAAAAAAAAAGAGAGATAGGCTGGCCAATCTGTCCAAACAGATGGGCCAAGATAGGCGTGCGCTTCCGCTCTCCTGGTGAGAAAGTGCCAGTCGAGAGCCCGTGGAGATCTTGTGCCTTGCTAGGCCATCTGTGAGTTCTGCTGTCTACCTGCTGCACAGGAAGGCTTCCGGGAGTCCCCGAAGATGCCCAATGGTGATGTAACACACAAGCGGGGGATGGGATGGAATCGGGACTAGGACCTGAAGAAAGCGGCCAGATCTAGCTACAGGGAAGCATAGCCTCCCTGGTGCTTTTGTTCCGTTTTCCGTATGCTGCATCGGGGCTGGTTCTGAGTTCCCTGTGTCCTGCAAGCACTGTGACAGTGTCTGCCCACAGTGCCATCATGGGTGGCCCCAGCACAGCCTCATCTATAGCAGTGTGGGGATACCCAGGGGATGGGCTATGGGAAGACCCTGATTCACAGTATGGGATGCCCCTGGATGCAGCTGGATGTGCTAGGTTGCTGATCTCATTGTTTTTAGTAGCAGACTTAGGGGATCTAACACTTTAAATGTCATTGATGCCGGGTCTCATACACCCCATCTGCTTAGACCTCTGCCTTGTTAAACGCACAATGAATTCCTAAATTTTTAATATTTTTCCATATGGCCATAGTTATAGCGGGTGTTGTTAAGTTCTAGGAGAAGCCAAATAAAGGATGTTAAAAATGCAGATGATGTGGCTCAGGGGCCGAATGTTTGACAAGCGGTAGTGAAATCCTGAATGGCAACCTAGCATCAGATTGCTACGTGAAAAAATGTGCATACACATTGATTTGATAACCAAGACAGTTAATATTGGAAGGATTCAGCAGCCATATAGCTTCTCTGTTTGTTTGCTGCTGTTTGAGATAGTGTCTCACGATGCAGTTCAGGCTGGCCTTGAGCTCACTGTGTAGCCCACAGTAGAATCCAATGCATTGAGTCGTCCTTCCTCAGCCTGCCTTGTGCTGTGATTCCAGACATGCACCATCATACCTGTCTTTCAACTCAACTGTTTATGAGAGGAGTTGAAAGATCCCAGGCTGTGACTCTCAGCCTTACTTAAAGAAACATATGTGTGATTATTTAGGAGGCAGTGACCTTTCAGGATGTGTCTGTGAACTTCACCATGGAGGAGTAGGCTTTGCTGAATCCATCCCAGAAGAAGCTCTACAGAGATGTGAAGAGGGACACTTTTAGGAACATGGCTGCTCTAGGTAAGGTGATAGCACTTTCTCATTGATACACTCAGAGAACATTGTTGCTCAGCCGTGTAGTTTCATTAAAAAGAATTTGAAAATATTTTGAACAATATTTCAAGCCTGCTTATGTTATGCCATGAATGTAACTGGAACCTGTCCATTTTTGTTTGATAATACAGTGTCTCCTTGACTTCTGTCTGTGATTCAGGAAGAGCCTGGGATAATTGGGAAGAAGAGCTAAAAAATGACTGGAGAAATCTAAGGTAATCTACACTGAAAAGGAAAAGGAATGTTCCCCAAGATTTGATGTGAAGAATGGTATTTCGTGCAGGGAAATTGGCCAGGTTCAAATTTATTTAATCACACAGTATTCTCCAAAGCTCTATATACATCTAATGTGCACAGTGTGACAGCTGAGCAGAGAAATATTCCAGTGCTGGGAATGGAGTACTGATGCCCTGCAACAAGTGACATATTAGTTGATAAGTTGTTCCATAATGGTCACTCCCTGAAAGTGTAGGAAATTGCATTTAAGAATTGTGTATAGGTATATATGAAAACAAATAAATTTTGAGTTTTGACAGAAACTCATCATCAGGATATCTATTATGTATACATATATCTATACTATTTATATGTGAGATGTTCACTGTGTGAAAAGATTGCTAACCTTTAAGCAGTATTCAAAGTACAAATGAATACTACTGTTTTAATAAGAACTGTTTCCAAGGTATGTTGAAGACATTTGAGTCCATTGATGTTTTAAAATTCTTGTAGGGACCTGGCAACATTTTGGACAGTGCTAAATATTGCCATTATGAAAACAGAAGTTCTGTTTGATCCAAGAATACCTCTCTGAGTGTAGTCCCAAAGAGTGTAAATTACCATATTACACTGATACGTGCATATGCATACTCAAAGCAGGACAATTAATAAAAGATAATCTATGGAATCAGCCTCAATGTCTACCATTGGATGCATGTATAAAGAAAAATTTTGATTGACTCAGCATGGTGGTACATTCCCAGCACTCTGGTAGGCTGATTCAGGAGGATGACAATTTCAAAGTCAGCCTGAGCAACTTACACATCAATGAGATTTTCTCTTAAAATAAGAGATAAAATATCTGGAGATGTAAATCAGTACTGAGAACTGTGGCTTATCCCTAGCATTGACAGAAAGAGAAAAACTGTGCCCTCTAATCAGCCACAAAGATGAATCATAGTCACGTCTTTTGCCAAAATAAATGGTTGGGCCTTCACCCCAATGTGAAGTTAAACAGGTCAGACACAGAACGTGAAAGGGCACTTGCTTTCTTTTATTTGAGAAACCAAAAATATACATTAGGGAATAAAGTAAAGAAGAAGCAACTAAAAAAGGAAAGCCTGTCTTTTTGGAGACAAAACAAACTGTATAAAGAGACATGGGGAAAAGATATCAAAATGCTCAGTATGTGATATACATGTATATCAATGGCTCAGGAAAAAATTAAGCCTCCAGTATTGCAAACTACGCCAATTTAAAAATTGAACCCTATGTATGTATGTAGTGAATAGCACTCTTGAAAATGGCCGGTTTAGTGGATCCTCCAGGGCATTCAGTTAATTGTCAGAATTTCTTTGGAGGAGTCAAACCAGAACTGGTGATGAACAATTAATATGGAACCCCATTTTATTGTGACTGGCTTGTTCATTTGTTTGTTTGTTGTTTGTTTGTTTGTTTAAAGAAATGAAGAGATGGACAAATGCTTCCCACGAAATATGCTCACCGTAGGTCACACTGGAAAGAAGAGGTCTGAGTATTTGGGATCAGAAGAGAAGCTGTTTAAGTGTAATGAACATGGAAGAACCTGCAGTGATTTCTGTGCCTCACAAAAGGATGCAAAGACAAAGACTGAAGTGGAAACCTATGAACATGACCGGTGTGGGAAATCCTACACTGGTCTTAGTGAAAGGACTCACCTTAGGGAGAAGACCTTCGTGTATAAGGAAAACTTGAAAGCCACCAGCTCACGCAGTGATGTTCAGGTCTGTGAAGGAAATCACAGGGCAGAAAACACCTACATGTGTAAGCAGTGTGGAAAAGCTTTTAGTACACAAGGTGAATGTACAATACATGAAAGAATTCACAATGGGGAGAAACCTTTTCTATGCACGCAGTGTGGAAAGGCTTTTAAATGGCATTATGAGTGTCGAGTACATGAAAGAACGCACACTGGGGAGAAACCCTATGTATGTAAACAGTGTGGGAAAGCTTTTAGTACACAAAGTCACTGTAAAATACATGAAAGAATTCACACTGGAGAGAAACCTTATCTATGTAGGCAGCGTGGAAAAGCTTTTAGCACACATGGTGCTTGTCAGAAACATGAAAGAATTCACTCTGGGAAAAAACCTTATGCATGTAAGCGGTGTGGGAAGGCTTTTAGAACACAGTATCAGTTCCAGGTACATAAAAATTCACAGTGTTGAGAAACCCTATATATGCGAACAATGTGGGAAAGCTTTTAATACACAAAGTTACTGGAAAATACTTGAAAGAATTGACACCCAGGTCAAAGTCTATGCATGTAAGCTATGTGGGAAAGCTTTCAGCAAACATGGTGATTGTCAGAAACATGAAAGAACTCACATTGGACAGTAAACCTGTGTATGTAAGCAATGTGGGAAAGTTTTTAGTATAAAAACTTAATGTAAACTACATTTAAAAATGCATTAGGCAGAAACTGAACAATATCAAGAAGCTTTTTTATACAAGATGTTTGTAAATGACATGAAAGAAATCATACGGGGAAAATCCCTATGTATGTAAGCAATGTGGGAAAGCTTTAACTGTAAAAAGTACTTTTCAAACAAAGGAAAGAAGGTATATAGGAGAGAGCACACATATATATGCAAGCAATGTGGAAAAGTTTTTAGCCCAGGTGGTGACTGGCATTAATTCTATATGTGAAAGCACTGTGGAAAACCTTTCAGCATTCTTGGTGTTTGCCAAGGCATAACTCACACCGGATGGAAGCTATATGTAAAGTGTGGGAAACCTTTTACCACACACATGTACTGTCAAATAAAATAGTCTCACTGTAGAGAGAAAGTTTATATATATAGGCTTATTTTGATTGTCCTGTGAAAATTACTCATGTAGTGGAAACCTGTAAGAATCGTTAATAAAAATACTGATGTCAGTATGTCTCCAGAAAATACAATCCCAGATAGAAATATCATAAGGCACATACATTGTGGGTTTTTCAGCAAGTTACTTAAATATCCGGATTATTTTTCTGCATAATTCAATATAAAAATGTTGAGTTTGCATAAATAGGTATTGTGTCTTTGAGCTTGATACATAGTATCTTTTAGTTAAACATGGTAGAATGTGCTTTTCACTTTCAATTAGAGTTAGTATCTATGAAAGTTTTGTTTGATCTTTACAATTAGGACTTGTAGGCCATAAAACATTTTGTTAATTCCATGTTGTTCATTGTTGGGATTCTTCCATTATATTTGTTGTAAATTTTTCGTGTGTACACACTGTATTCTGTATAACACAGTTATTTTTCAATTTGATGACATTGTTATATTAAGACATACTTATTCAGAGACTTGTAAATTTTTTTTGACAAAGTTGATTACTTTTCATCCAACTTGTGTATTAGCAAGCTCTGTTTTTCATATGCTGACATATTTACTTATATCTCAACATTGTATATCATATAATGTACATAATTTTGGCTATTTTTCTTACATAATAATACAGTTGTCATTTATGTAAAACTTTTGTTTCTTAAAATCAAAATTGCGTGTTACTTCTTTATATTGCAATGGCTTAATTTGGTGATAATTTTTCCACCGTATGTTATAAATATGTACCAATAATAACCCAAAGTGCTATGAGTTTCTGATTGCCATAAAGCAGCTTGAACATAATTTCACTCCAGAAGGATATCATGACCTACAGTAACCTCTGCAAAATTATAAGTGATGGTATTATTTATGAGTCACAACACTTTCAAAGTTATTTTTGTCAGCAGTTGTCTTGCTTCTGAGAGAATAATTGTACTGAATGTAATGAGGCAAGTGCCTTTGTCCCCTGATGCTGTGATGCAGATATATTTTTGATAATCATATTATTGCATTCTCACATTCTCACTATGTAGTTCAAGCTGGTCGTGATCTCACAATGTAGTCCAGACAAGCATCAGACGCATGGTGGTCCTCCTGCCTCAGCCTGCCAGCTGCTGGATTTAGAGGCATGCACAACCATGTCTGGACATCACTGTGTTTACCTAATAAGCTGAAACAGTGGCAGGGAGGAAAACTTAACTCATGATGGTGTCGATCAGATTTGTAAAATTGGAAGTTACTAAATTGTAATTCAGTTTGTAGTATTGCAACAATTTTAGAGTTAAATATGTACAGTAACCATGTATGCACTAGTTCACTCAATGTGGAAGAATGTAAACATGAGATAACCACCTGTATCACAGTTAAAAAATAAAAACACACACTGCTCTCTCACTGCTGCCTGCCTCTTGAACTCATGTCTTCCTCGTGTGTACTTTTCTTTGTGGATCTTACCTGCCGAAATACCTCCTCAGGCCCCAGTCATGGCAATAGGCACACAGCAAAATGATGAGGGGAGTGTCCCCTCTCCAGTGGCTGTGGAAACAGTACCGGCCAGAGTGGAAGAGCCCAGGGGAGTTTCACCATACACCCCCAGCCGCACTTTGGTTATCTATAGTCACCTTTTTGGTGGGTTGGAAGATTCCAATGGACTGAGACATGGTCTGTCCAGAGCCAGGGGATGTTTGAGAGCATTGGAAGTGCTAGACATGCGATCTCTCCCTCCCTCCATGAGTTGGCTGGGCGGGTGGCTTAGCTTTTCTTCACCATTTTCTGCCACATGGTGCAAGAAGCAGAATTCCTCATCTGGCAAGTAGGGCAAGTGCAATACCCTGAAGAGGACCTGGAGGAGGTGCGACCTCTGTGTGTGCCATGTTCAGAGGCCCAGAAACTACAACCTTCTCCCATAGCTTCACCAAAAGTGTAAGTTTCCACCTCTGAGGGGAGTCCTAGGAGAGTCCCCTGGATGTGCATGCAACACCTGCCATTCACCAGAAGGTAGCGGTAGAGGAAGCCCTCGCCCAAGGAGGACGGCCAGGAGATCTGCCCAATTCTTCCCAGTGTACAGCATACACAACCTACATAGCCATGGAGTTGTGCAAACTGAAAAAACAAAGCAAGAAGTGGGTGAGAGAGCGCACACGGCTGCTGTTCCTGTGGGCTGACAGGGCTGACAACAGAGTTAAGCCCACAGGAGCTGCCCCAATTAGCTAGTATGGCCAACACCCTTCCCAAATATGGAGTTCTGCAGGGTGTACTGAGAACAGCCTTACAGGCAGGTAAGTGGACTTGTAATGGTTGACACTGTGTGTCAACTTGAAAAGTTTAGGAGTTAAATGAAGTGACTCAGCTGGGTCCAGGTCCTCACTTGTAAACATCCCCATCCTGTCCTAGAGGAAGGTAGGGAGATGGTGAGAGTGCTGTACCTCCCCTAGGGGGTGGTAGCCTGCCTACAATATAAGGGAGGTTTGCCTGTCTACAATATAAGGGAGGAAAAGAGACTTGCTCTTACCCCACCCCATTTTGCCCTTGTTCCATTTGCTGTCTTCCATCACCTTGAGCCATTTATGCTGTATGATGCCACCGTGCCTTGGAGCCAGCTGGGTAGGGACTGAAACCTCCACAAACTGAACTAAATAAGCCTGAATTTCCTTAAGTGTGGACATCAGATATGTTTTCTCAGCAATCAGAGAAAAGTAACTGAGACACTGGTTAATGGCAGCAGCTTGCCTGGTTTTGGCGAATGCAGGTGATTTGCCAGAGCAAGTCATGAATTCGACAACCTCTATGCTGAGGGAAATGGGTCTGTGCCAAGTGATGTTGGCTATGCAGTACTGTAGCCCTGCTGAAGAACTGAAAATAACATGCAGAAGGACGTGATCCTGGGTAGTAGACCAGCTGGCACTTTCAGGAGAGTGGCAGCCCTTGTAGCCCCTAAAAAAGATCTCCCAGTCCTTGAAGCTGTGGATATCTTGGCCTGGGTCCATGTCTCGAAGTAACTAATGTAAGGTAAGAAATACATTCACTATGCCAGTACAGACTTTACCGGCAAAGGGAAAATACCAGGTGGACGCGAGGCAAACAGGACCAACTAATAAAGGTTATACAGTAGGGCTGCTCAATGTCAGCCAGCACCAAATTTGTACAGACCTGCTGACTGCTGCTTTAGGTGTGGAGAAGGTAGACAGGCAGCCCTTGGACATGTTGCGGACTCTGACAGCAACTTTGCCCCAAGTGTCAGTACTGGCCAATGGGACTGAATGTAAAAGCAGCACCAGTGAAACAGAAGGAAGAGCCTCTGCCTCCTTTCACCCAGGCTCGGATGCAGGCTGAGACACCAATTTAGTGGGGACCCTGGGGCAGCAGAGGCCGCATGTGGAAATGGCTATTCATTGGTCCCCAAAGTATTAGAGCATGGTTAATGCTGGTAGATGCTGGAGCTGAGTCAGCACTGATTCATGGCCACTCAGACACTTTCAGGGCATCACTGTCCAGACAGCCCACCTGACACAGGGTGTGGGTACTTGGCTCCATTCCCTTATGATGTCTATGTTTGCCCACTTGCTGGGTATATCCTGGGAGTGGACATAATGATGGTGGTGCTCAGCTTGACACCACACAGGGTGAATTCTGCTTGCGAAACCAATGGCAAAAACAATACCCCAAGGGCATCCACACGCAGACTGTCACACAGACTAAGTGGGTTGTGTTCATGAAGCAATATGGACTCCCTGACATGCATGAGAAAATAGGACAGACTCTCTTGAAATTTCAGGAAGCAGGGTTATGTCCTAAATGTAGCCCTTTGAATTCCCTGTCACGGCTCATGCTTGATGGGACAGGAGAATGACTGTGGATTACCAGGAACTGAATGAAGTGACTCCCCTGCTTCACGCAGCAGTGCCTATTGTTGTAGGCTTAGATTGCATCTGACTCTGACGCTGTGTCAATACCATTATGTTGTGGGTTTAGCTAATGCCTTCTCCATTGCTATCATGCAGAGAGGATCAAGTTGCCTTCACCTAGGAGGCAGTGGAGCTCCCAGGGGTTACCATAAAGCTATTTGCATAGTCCAACATTGCGTCATGGCATGGTGGCCCAGGACTTGGCGACCTGGACCAAGCCTAACTCTGTGTGAGTGTTTCATTGTATTTATATTTATACTGTATTCGTATTATGTTAACCTCTGATTGCCTTACATGTCTGGAAGCAGCCCTCTGGGTAGTGGACCCCACCCTGGAGTATATCTCGAGCGGTGATGCTCTGTGTACTGGCTTGGGAAGCTCAGGACTGGCAGATAGGGTTCAGACTCTCATGGGATATTGCACTTTGGTGAGACTTATGTGAACATGGTGAAACAACTAATTGTGTAGTTTATCATGTTTCAGGACAGAAGCCTATTTTCTTTCTCAGAAATGACTTAGCACATGCCTTGATGAGAATAGCTGCTCTCCAAGGGTGACCTTCTGCTGTGGCGCCTTGGCTCCACAAGAAACTGGGACGGGTAAGACCCTGTACCACGCAAGGTGTAGCACAGCAGTGGCACCTGGACTTGAATCCTGCTGAGTCAAGGACGGTGGTAAAGGTGTGTTCCCCGTGGACTTGGCTTACCCCATAGAGGTGAAGGGTGCCCACACAGTTTGGCAGAATAGCGCAAGTATCCCACCTGCTAGAGCAATGGCAAGTGGATTACATTGGGCCTCTGTCTCTCTTGTAGGGACACAGGTATGCTTCGATGACTGTGGATACAGACACAGATGTAAGCTTTGCCTACCCCATTACTTCTGCTAAACAGGCCCCTACCATGAAGGCATTAGAATGGATGATGGCTGTATATGGGATGCACTATGAATAGTGTCTGAACAGGGAACCCTTTCACAGGAGCATAGGCGCAACAATGGGCCAGAGAAAATGATGTCCCATGGAACTTCCAAGAGCCCCATCAGGCATAGGTAGGTAGCATGATTGAGAGACACAGTGGTCTAAATAAAACCAAGCTGGTCTGCTCAGCGCCAAAGTTCATGAGGTGCGTACAGGTCTTACCTCAAGCAGTCCAACAGTGCAATGACCTGCCCCAAAATATAGGTGACAGCCCATTCTATCACCTCCTGAAAGCATAACCCATTCATCTGCACACTCTAAAGTATACCAGAGGCACTAAGTCTCCCCATGTTACAATGGATACAGCCATGAGGCTGTCATCAATGGACTTGGGATTGGCCTGCATATTCCTTGATAGGGACTGGGTGTTTCTCTTGGAGCTTGGGATGAAGGCTTACTCATGCCCTGTCCGTGACGTGGATCTCAAAGGACTCAGTGTGCTCTCCACTGCATGCTGGAGTCACAACTCTAGTATATGTGATGCCAAAGCAAACACTGAAGCCACCACTCTGAAAGGCAGTGATGTTGTGGCTGTGTGGCCCAACCCCCTGGAGGTAGTAGACCCAGCCCTGATTCCCCTACCTCCAATAGCAATGGGAACCTAGGTGTGGTATTCTAAGCCAGAGGTATAATGATTGCTACCACAATCCTATCTTGGGACAAAGATGTTGCCTGTATCCTTTAAGGGTGGGATCACCCTGTAATGGTTGGTCTTTCTGCCCCATCCTTCTGACCAAGATGAGTTACACTAACAGTATTTTCTCCTTGACAAGTACATTTGCCTGTATACCCAACACTCACATTGTTGGGTATGCATTGAATTGACCAGTGCAGTTGAGGGCCACTTGCAGCATCCCTGCTCAACTGGACTGACTGGTGGCACAAAACTGAACTAGCTCTGCCTGGGTTCAATGAAGCTAGATGAATGAGGCACTGATCTGAAGGAGCATGACGCCCCACAGAGACCAGTACCTGTTATGTACAATGGCTCAGGGTGGATAACAGGAACTCCACTAAAACTGCTGCATACAGCCCTGCCTTCTATTCAGCAGATGAACCTGGCAGTGTGAAATGGACCTGCAGGGTGGATAACTCTGATGTCAGTAATTGTTAAATGCTGAATACTGGCACAATCAAGTGGTGTGATGGCCAGAAACTCACTATGGTGCCTATCAATTGGCCCACTGTGGAAGCCTTATGTGTCTGTGGCAACATGGGGTGGTTGTACCTACCTAAAGTGGGCAAGTCACTGTACGTGGGGATTTCCATATGTCAAGGGCTCTTTCAATCCCATCACTGCAGACACACTTCTCAATTGGAATGCCATGTATCACAGTCAGCTCCACACTCAGTGCAAGGCCTGGTGGTTTTCTCCAATGTCTTCCTGAGGCAGAATCAACAGACCCATCCCTCCAGGTTGAAATCCTGCTGAGCATATGCCGCGGACCCTGCACGTGAAACCAGCAGGCTTTGATGTTGCTCATGGATGAGACATCACAAAAGAGAGAGGTGGTTTAGCAAAACCGCATGGATCTTTTTTTGCAGACTGCAGTGCAAGAAGGCACTTGTGCCCTCTTCAGGGCGAATGTTGTATTTCTATCCCTGACCCATAGATGCAGGTCCAAGCCCTGCAGGAAATGGATGTGGAAGTGTCTACCATCCAAGCCTTGTAGGAAGACCCGCTCACTAAGGAAGGGAACTCTTGGGATGCACCTGGAGCTGATTAGCCATAAGCTGCCCTGGAGAGGCACTGGGAGGGATAGTGTTCTGTTGTTCCCTGACTGCTCTGGTCTGTGCATAAGGGTCAGCTCTTGGGGTTGCTTGCATGGGATGACGTGCTCCTGATATATGAGGCATTGGCACTTGATGTGTAAGTCCAGACGTATTGCTTCAGACTTCAAAACTTAGAGCAGATAAGGACCCCTCTGGCCAGCTCTGAAGAAGCAACCCCAGTGTGTAGCACAGGCATAGACCAGGGAACAGTTATACAAGGTTGACTCAGCAGTGCACAACTACACATGCACTAGGTCACTAAACATGAAGAATGTAAATATGAGATAACGACCTGAATGGGAGTTAAGCAATAAAGACACAGGTTGGTCTTTTGCTGCTGCCTGCCTTTTGAACTGATGTCTGTATCACGTGTGTTCCTTTTCTTGGGGATCTCATCTGTCAAAGTACCTCTTCATACCCCCCATGACACCAAAGTATCATAAAGCCTCTCCATGCACACACATATACTACAGTAGCTTCATGTTTTCATGGTCCCCTCCTTCCAAGAACCCAAAGACTCTGTATGATCAGAGGACTGCAGTACCCAGAGACTCACACAACCCTGCCAATTACAGAATTCAGAATACTCTGGTTGTTCCGTAAGGCCTAACTATCCAGAATGATTCACAAGGACTCTGCTACCCAGAAACCTCAGGGTAACCATCCTGAGAATGATGATACCCAGAACATTCCACAGGCTACAGGATTGTAGTGTGCAAAATCTTCATGTGCTCCCTCAGGGAGGATGTAACCTTGGCAGGTTCCCGCTAACTAATGTACCCAGTTCCCTTTGTGAAACATGCCCCAGGGCTATGATATCTGAAGTTCTTGGCCAGTGTCCAGTCTCCACCATAAAATACAGTATCCCAAATCCTCATTGTGCCACCATGGGATTACAGTGCCTGGAATATTTGGCATGATGTCCTTCCCATGAACTACCATACCCAGAATCCATGGTGTGGCCCATGACTGTAGCAATCAGGATCCTCAGCAAGTCTGCAGATTCATTGCCCAGGCTCTAAGGACTGCCACCTGCTCTTACATAGAGTGCATCTAGTCATCAGTGAGATATGCTAGGAAGTCCAAGACCCCTTGCTCCAGTGGGAGGGTCCAATTCAGGGTCTAGATCTCTATATTTCAAGACCATTACAGACACATTGAGCACATTTACCTCTTCTGTGCCACAGGTAAATAATTTCTTCAGGGTACCTTTTCTCAGAAATTATTTCACTTGTTCAGACCCCCTCCAAAAAAGAGAGAAAAATAAATTGGATTCCCAAGGAAGCAAAACTGAGGTTTTTAATTCAATCTCTTACAAGGTTGGTGTCCATACAGAGCCAGGCACACACCAGATGAGAAGCTGTGTGTTTTTACTCCTAGCTCCATGGCCTGGGATCTGGTGTTCGCAGTGTATCCTCAACAATCTATTTCATCCCACAGCTGTTGCTTAGTCCACGGCCCTTTCCTTCTTATTCCTGCCTTCCTCTGTATTTCTCTCTGTAGTTACTGTTAGCCTGTTGACGACCAAACTAAGAGTAAAGACTTGTTAGAGCAGGTGAGGAAATATGGTCCAATTAAAAATACTTAATTTTCACTCATCTTTGGAATTGGTCTTTTAATTTTTGCAAGACAGAATTTAATTTTCAAGCTGTAACCCCAGCACATGGGAGGCTGAGACAGGAGATTAACCAAGAGTTCAAACTTCATGTGCTACTAAGGGAGTACAAGGTCAGCATAAACTACATAGTGAGACAGTGTCTCCAAAAACTTACTTTTAACCACAAGGGGCTGGGGTCTGTGGATGTGAAGCCTGAATGAGCTGCCTTGGAAACCATGTCATTCTGACCTGCCCCGTCCAACAGCCTCTGGAGGAACCTTGGACTCAGGAAGCCTGGGTGAGCTGTCTGGGTGCACATGTCCCCTGGCTCCATGCCCTTCTGACATCTGAGGAATGAATCTGAATCCCCAAAACCCTACAGAGGTTTGAAAATACAAAAAGATGTAAAATGCAATCTCAGCCAAACTCCCCACCAGGACAAGTCCAGGAAACATCAACATTGAAGAACATGGAAGCCACACACCTAAAATCTCTGAAATTATAGCAACTGAAGTAAACAACCAACAACATCAGGATGTACAGGAAATCAGAAGAGAAATCATTGCTCAGCTAAGAAATGACAGCCATAATGAAAGAATTCCTGGCATCTCAATAGAGGACATAGATTACAAAAAAGAGGAGCACAGAAAAATGACTGAACCTTCAATGAACAGTATGGAAAAGAATTAGAATGCATGAAACAGATTCAAAGAGATATTCTGCAATTTAAAAATTCCACTGAAAGCTGGAAGAACCACTTGAATGAAACAGAACATAGACTCTGAGACCTTGAAAACAGCACTGCAGGTAGTGAAAGAATGAAAGAAAAGACCTCTCAAAAATAATGAAGGAACACTAAATAACATTTCATGAGCTGTCAGATGAGGCAAAGAATGACAGTATAAGGCTATTAGGTATAAAGGAAAGAGCAAGAGACAGCATGAATGACATAAAAAGACTATTTTTAGCAGTACTAGCCGAAAATTTCCCACGCATGGGCAAGAAACTTATATACATGAAGTGATGCAGATAGAACCCCAATTAGCCATAACTAAAATAAATCTACATCCAGACACATAATGATCAAAATTGCAGAAATGGAGCAAAAGGATATTAAAAGCTGTTAGAGAAAAGAAACAGATCACTTACAAAGGAAAGCTCATCAGAATCACGGCAGACTTCTCAACACAGACCATCAAGTCAAGAAGAGCATGGAGTGAAGTATTGCAGATCCCGAAAGAAAAGAACTTCCAATCCAGATTACTTTACCCTGCAAAGCTATCTTTCAAAGTTCATGGAGAAATAGCATACTTCCATGGCAAACATCAACAGAAGAAATTCAGGAGCGCCAAACCAACCCTACAGAGTGTACTGGAAGATATTCTACTACAAAGGGTTAAAAATGACCACAATCTGAAGACCAACAATAGAAAAGAACTACTAAGCCAGGTCAGCAGTTAAACAGAGGGGGAAAGTACAGAACCAACAGTGGGAAAATAACATGACAAGGATAAGTCAGTACATGTCAGAAAAAAAACATTAATGTAAAGGGCTTCCATTCACCAATGAAAAGAAACAGACTGGCAGAATGGATCAAGAAACAATATCCAACAATATGCTGCATACAAGGAATGCATTTAACTCAAAAGGAAATCCACAGACTTGAAGTCAAAGGATGGAAAACAATATTCCATGTGACAGGAACTGAGAAAAAAAAAACAGAGTACCTAATGCAGTTTGAGACAAGGTGAACTTCAAACCAACAGCAATCAGAGGAGATAAAGAAGGTTACTAGGGCTGGGGATATAGCTCAGTGGAATAAGCGCTTGCCTAGCAAGCGCAGGGTCCTGAGTTCGATCCCCAGTACCGCAAAAAAAACAAAAAAAAAAAACAAGAAGGTTACTAAATCTCATTAAGGGAAAACTTCAAAAGAAAGAGATAACAATCACAAATATATACATACCAAATGTAGGAGCACCCAATTATATAAGCCATTTTAACAGACATGAAAAATCTAAGAATTAAAAGCACTATTATAACTAGGCATTTCAACACCCCATTGTCAGGAAGAGGTAGATCAACTACACACAAAGTTAGCAAAGTAATAACAGAACTAAACCAAATGTGTGAACAAATGAACTTAGTAGACCTTTACAGAGTATTCCACCCAACAACAGTAGAATCCACATTCTTCTCAGCAGCACATGGGACATTCTCTAAAATAGACCTCATGCTAACACATAGCACATGATTAAGCAAATGCAAAATAATTGAAAGTATCCATACATGTTATAGGGCAATAGTGCAATGAAACTGGAAACAAATGATAAAATAAATTGCAAAATCTCCATAAACACATGGAAATTAAATAACACCTTCATGAACAATCAATTGGTCACAGAAGAAATTAAATTAGAAATTAAACACTATTTATAATCAAATGGAAAGGCAAATATAAACTATCAGATCCTGTGGGACAAAATGAAAGCAGGCCTGAGGGAAATGTATAGCAGGGGATACTCTGACATCAGGAAAACAGAATGACCACAAATAAAGAACCTCATGTTATGCCTCAAACTTCTACAAAAAGTAGAGCAAGATAATCCCAAAGCCTGAATAAGGGAGGAAATTATAAAGATCAGAGCAGAAATGAATTCAGTTGAAACTAAGGAAACATTGCAAAGAAATAATGAATGAGAGAGTTGGTTCTTTCAAAAAAAAAATTGGTAAATCCCTGTCCAACGCTATCCTAATAAAGGAAAGAAAAAACTCAAATTCATGTGATAAGGAATGAAAGGGGTTATATAACAATAGATTTTGTAGAAATTCAGAAGATCATCAATATCTACTTTGAAACTCTTTAGTCTCATTGGATGGAATGCACAGAGGAAATACACAGATTCCTATATACATATGAATTACCGAAGCTCAGAGAATAGCATAGAAAAGTCTTGAAAATCCCTGTATTAGCAAATGAAATTGAAAATATAATAAAAAACTTACCAACAAAAATAAAGCCTAGGTCCTGGTGGATTCACACCTGAATTCTACAAGACATGTAGAGAAGATTCAATACCAATACTTCTCAAACTCTAAAGAAATAGAAAGGGAAGGAATTCTCTTGCACTTACTCCTGGAGGCAAGTATTATGCTGATAGCAAAACCAGAATAAGACCTAACCAGAAAGAGAACTATATGTCAGTCTCCCTAATGAACATAGATGCAAAAGTTCTCAATGATACACTAGTTAATAGAATGTAACAAATCACCATGAAGATAATACAGCATGACCAAGTGGGATTCATCCCAGGAATGCAGGGATGGTTCAATATAGGCAAATCCATCAAAATAATACACCACATCAACAGAGCTAAAGACAAGAATCATATGATCATCTCAGGAGGTGCAGAAAATGCTTCTGATAATGCCCAACACTTATTCATAAAAAACGCCCTACAGAAAATTGGCAGAGATGGAATTTAACTCAAAATGATAAAAGTCATCTATGACAAACCAAGAGAAAACCTCATACTAACTGGACAAAACCAGAAATCTTTCACTTTAAAATCAGGAACAAGACAAGGATATGCACTGTCACAACTCCTATTCAACATAGATCTGGAGACACTAGCCGCAGCAAAAAGAGAAGAGAGACAAATACAAGAAATAAAGATAGGGAAGGAAGAAGTGAAATGATCTTTATTCTCAGATGACATGATACACTACATAGAAGACCCCAAAACCTCCACCAAAAGACTCCTACAATTAATCAACAAATTCAGTAGCATCACTGAATACAAAGTCAACACTCAGAAATCAATAGCATTCCTATACACAAACAACAAACAGATTGAGTGAGAAATAAGGGAAACCATACGCTTCAAAATAGCATCCAAAAAATTCAAAAACTTAGAAATAAACCTAACAAAAGAAGTAAAAGATCTATACAGTGAAAATTACACTAGTTTGAAAAAAGACTCTGAAGGGGATTTTAGAAATGGAAATATAATCCTCGCTCATGGATAGGAAGAACCAACACTGTGAAAATGACCATACTCCCAAAAACGTTATAACAATGTAATGCAATTCTGATCTAAATACCTTTAGCATACCACACATATCTAGAGAAAATATTCCTAAAATTCAGTTAGAAATACAAGAGACCTAGAATGGCAAAAGCAATCCTGGAAAACAAAAGAAAGGCAGGAGACATCACAATCCCAGATTTGACATTATACTACAAGGATACTGTGGTAAAATTAGCATGGTACTGGCAATGAAACAGACCTGAGAATCAATGGAACATTTTAGAAGGCGCAAACACGACTACAAACATAATCAGTCACATAATCTTTGACTTGGGAAAAATATGCCCACTGGAAGAAAGCCTCTGGAATTAATGGTGTTGGAAAAACTGGCTTTCCACATGCAAAAGATTAACACTAGTCCCATGTCTATCACTATGCACTAAACTAAAATCAAAATGGATCACTGATCTAAGTATTAGAACAGAAACACTAAATCTACTGGAAGAGAAAGCAAGTAGAAATCTTGAAGACATAAGGATAGGGAGAGAGTTCCTGAACAAAAACCAAACTAGACAAGAAATAATTCAAAGAATCAACAACTGGGACCTCATCTCATTCAAAAGTTTGTGCACATCAATAGAAATCAATATCAGAGTCAAAAGAAAACCCATGAATTTGGAAAAAATTTTAACCAACTCTCTCAGACAAAGAACTCCACTCTGGAACATATAAAGAATATTTAAAAGTCAGGTACCCCAAATTCAAAGACCCAATACAAAAATGGGCATGTAAGATGAATACACACTTCTCACATGAAGAAATACAAATGGCAAATAAATACATGAAAAAATGTTCAACATATTCAGTCATTTGGGAAATGCTAACTAAAACAACACAGAGATGCCATCTCACCCCAGAGAAAATGGCTATCATCAAGAAGTCAACTCATAACAAATGCTGGAGGAGCTGTGGGAAAAAAGGAACTCTTCTCCACTGTTGGTGGGAGTGTAGACTGATGCAACCACTGTGGAAATGATTCTGGAGATTCCTCAGTAAACTAGGATTAAAGGTCCCATTCACTCCAGCTATTCCCCTCCTGGGTATTTTTCCAGAAGTACTGAAAAACATCATGCTACAGCGATATATGTGCACCCATGTTTATAGCAGCATAATTTGTAACAACTAAATCTTGGAAACAGACCAAATGTTCATCAGGTATGGAATGGATAAAAGGATGTGGTATTTTTATAAAATGCAGTATTGCTCAGCTATAAAGAAAGATAAACTAGAGGCTTTAAAGGTAAATGGATTCAACTAGAGACTACTCATAAGTGAAACAAATTAGATTCACATGTTTAAACATCGTATACCCTTTCCAATATAAGAACCTGAAAGAGTAAATAAAAGCTGGAAGGTACAGTAGATATTGTGAAAGAGAAAAGAAACTGCTGAAATAAGGAGGAGCAACTGGGATAAAGGAAAGGAGAGGAAAAGGAAAGAAGGAAGAGGGAAAAAACATATATACACACACGCAGGATAGCTAGGATAATTGTACGACTGATATCTGTTGGTTTATTAAAAGGAGCTGTTAATGTGTAATTGTTTGATCAATCTTGCATGCCTATATATGGTAATCTGTGCATCCATTTTGAAAATGACCTTATGTAATATACCAACCATTGTGACTATCCTATCACCCTGTTTTAAAATTCTGTATCATTTTAATTGCTCTCTATTCTGTTCTGTTTATGTATTTATTTTTGTCATTTTGTTTTTTTAAAGTGAGAAATAAAATTTATATGTATATATAAGGTTAGCTGTAATAGATGCACTGCTGATGTTTGTGATTTATTGAGAGGAACAGTCAATGGTTGAAATTTTCTTTTTTTCTTGAGAAATGTTCCATGATTGAATTTAGTAATCAGAATGACTGTTCTGAAAACAATATGCAGCATAAGAACCACTGTTGAACTGTTACCATGTTGTGCAGTGAAGCTGTGTATCATTTCCAATATTTTTTTCTCTTTTTAGTATTTTTATTAGCTTTTTACTAGTTACTATCTTCGATTGATCAATCTTACATTCTTATGTCTAGTGGACTGAACAACTTTGTCAAAGATAACAGTATGTAATATAGCAACCAGTGTAAATTTCTATCGTTTTGTTTTGAGGTCATGTAGTGATTTCACATTTTTCCTTCCTTTCTCCATAATTTGAGGTTCTTTTCTTTTCCTTTTTGAAGAGATTTTCTAGGCGTTTATCAATTGTATTTATTCTTTCAAAGAATGAACTCTTAGATTCATTGATTCTTTCTTTTGTTTTCTTAGTCTTAATTGCATTCATTTCTGCTCTGCTCTTTATAATTTCCTCTGTTCTTTGGGTTTTGGGCTTCACTTGCTCTTTTTTTTCTAGAAACCTGAGGTGCAGCATTACATTGTTCATTTGTGCTTAAATGTTTTCCTGATATGAGAATTCACTACTATAAATTTCTCTCTGAAGACTGCCTGCATTACATCCCTCGGATCCAGTAAGTTGTTTTTGCATTTTTTTGATTGTAGATATTGTTTAATTTCATCTTTGATTTCACCTGTGATCCACTGGTTGTTTAAGAGGGTGTTGTGTAACTTCCATGTATTTATTGACTTTTGCATTTTGTTTTGTCAGTAATTTCCAATTTCATTGCATTATTGTCAGATAATATGCATGGGATAAATTGATTTCCTTTGCATTTACTTGACCATGTTCTATAGTTAGTATATGGTCTATTTTAGCAAACAGCCATGTGCAACTAAGAACAATGTGTATTCTGATGTTGGGTGGAACACACTGTAAGTCCATTTGTTCACAGCTTTGGCTCAGTTGTGTTCTTTTTTTGCTAATTTTTGTCTAGTTGATCTCTCTTTGTGACAATGAGGTGCTACGTTTACCAGTTGTGACTGTACCATCACATATTTGATCCTCCATATCTATTAATATATCTTATATAGTTGTGTGCACCCATATTTGGTGCCTATATATTTATGAGTGCTATCTGTTCCTCTTCCATTTTTCCCTTAACAAGCATGTTGTGAACTTCATTATCTCTTTTGATCATTCTCGGTTTGAAGTTCCATTGTCTATAAACAGAATAGCTACCTACCCCTCCTGTTTCTGGGGTCCTGTCATATGGAGTATTGTTTTCCAACATATGACATTAAGACTATTAATTTTCTTTTGAATTTTATACATTTCTTATGTACAGCATATTATGGGATTTTATTTTTGGATCTACTCTGCTAGTCAGTTTCTTTTGATAGATGAATTGAGACCATTTTCATTAATGGTACCAACTGATATATTTTGACTTATCTTTGCCATGTCATTTTTCCTTATTGGGTACTTACTTTTCCTCTCTTTTTAATTAATTGACATGCTTTGTGGTTTAGTTCTGCTGTTATACTTGGAAGTGTGGTCATTTTTATCTCTGTCGTCATTTGCATTTCTGTCTAGTATATCTTTCAGTACTCTTTGTAAGGTTTGTTTTCTGGTCATGAATTTATTTAGTTCTTCTTTGTCATGGTAGCCTCTTATGTTGCCATTAATTTTGGAAGATAGTTTTGCACAGTACACCAAACTGGATTAGAAGTTGCTTTCCTTGAGGACTTGAAATACTTCACTCCAAATTCTTCTTGACTTTAGGGTTTGTGTTGAAAAGTCTTCCATGATTCTCATGGGCTTTCCTTTATAGGTGATCTTTAGCTTTTCTCTAATTGCTTTTAATATTCTGTTCTAGTGCTGCATTTCTGGGATCTTGATTATTATATGTCAGGATGTACACTTGGTTTATTGTCACTCTATATGGCTCACTTAATTCTATGTCAGATTCCTTTCCCATTTCGGGGAAATTTTCTGCTATTACTTCTGCAAATGTTCATGGTATGACACTTGCGCGGACTCTTGCCTTTTTGTTGTAAGCTACCAGTCTTGCATCGTTTTTCCTGGCATCATCTTACAGTTGTTGAATTTTCGTTGCTGGTTCTTGTTATTTGTCAGAGATCTTTCCATTTAGAATCGCTAGATGCAATTCTATCTTCAAGATCTGAAAGTCTACCGTATGTTTTGTTCAAGTGGTTTTGTCATCTTTTGAGGGAAATTTTAACTTCCTGCCCATACCTTTGAGTCTATTTCATGCATCCTTTTTTTAAGCATAAGAACCAACTATCACATTTATTCAATGCATTCCAAAAGGTATACCAATATCAACAAATAGAACAGGATCAATAAGTGTAAACATATGCACCTGACTCTAATTCTTTCTTAGATTGTTCATTCAAGGTTTTCTTCATTTTCTATGCTCCTCTATTTTTTAAATCTAATATCAGGTTAAGCAAGCCTTAGTTATTATGGACTGATCAGGCCTGCAATCTCCCAAATGAGTGGATGGTGAAGGCTTAAATAAATGAGACAATTGAAATGATGTCAGGGCTCCAGCAGGGTCTTACTCTCTTACAGCTTCCGTATGCTCTGAGTTTGGACAGTAACTTCTCTGGGCGGCCCATATTTATTTGGTTTACAAACAAAGGAAGGGGATACTCAGGAAATATGGGAATATGAGTAAGAGCTTGGGAGAATTTTCCAAAGTAGTAAATTATGTCAATCAGGACAACTACCTTATCGTTGGGTAGGTGTTTATTGTAGGATTGTGGAGCCCGAAGCTTCAGGCTCCGTTTAGTTAATTGGCATTGGAGCCAAATGTTCAGCTGTGACATTGTCCTTTGAGGAATCACAGCTTTACAGGCCAATATAGGACTCAGCAGTGAGCAGTGACTCACAGAGGTTTTCTTGCTATGAGTCAACTGCCCACCTCCACACAAGGCGCCTATGCTTTGCACAACTCACAAGTAAACATGGAAAGCCAATTGGTTAATATTAAATCCTGCTCAGAGCCATTTTGTAGTGGTCTCTAACAATGCATGTCTCTTCAAGATATGCTCAGCAATTCTTCCATTATGTTATTTTCTTAGAGAGAGTATTACTGACCTGATTCCCTATATAGCTTCTGGGAATTTTTTCTTTACTTTAGTTGCTACCATTTCAGAAATTTCAGGAGTATAACTTCAAATTTCTTCTCTGTCAGTGTCTCCTGGACTTGTCCTAGTTGGGCTGGATGTTTGAGATTGCATTTTGCTCCTTCATCTTGACATTTTCTATTTCACAAAAAAATTTTATTTTGTTTTCTGTGCTGAACTTTGTGAGTTTTGGAAGTAGGTCGCTATATGACTCATAGCAATGCCTCTTTTGGAAAAATCTGTTCTTAGGGGAAAATCTTCTGTGTGCTGGAGATTCTCAGTTTGTGTCTATCCCATGATCCTCTCTGCCCAGTTACTTCATAGTGTGATGTTGGTTTCTGTTTGGCTCTGTCCCCTGTCTTTTGGTGGAGGGTGTGGTGGGGTTGCTAGCCCCGAGCTCCGCAGGGTTGGTAGAGAAGGGAGAAAAACCGATATCAACTGATGTGACATCCTGGCTACAGCAGTAAAAGTAGCAATAATGACAGCATCAGGGAAAACTTAAACATTCACAGCCAGTGGGAAGGATTAATTTAAAACTTTGGACTGTAGAAGTGAAGTCTAGAGTTATGTAAGAGAACCAATCATTCATTTAGGAGTTTGTGTTTAAATGTTTTCCACTTTTCAAGTGATCTTAAGCTGGGTTCCACCAGAGAGGCTGGTTGCCATGTCTCAGGCCTTTCCTGTGCTGGCGGTACATGCTGTGGTGTAGAGGCATGGGCCAAGATTCTGGGTTCCTGCAGATGGAGGATTCCAGAATTGTGGAGTGTTGTTGAGCAGGCTCTTTCCCATCTTGCGCAGAGCAGTGTGGCTCAACAGGTCTGCACTGGTGGGGATGGGGTGGGGTTCCTCACCTTCTGTGGGACTCGGCATGCCTCACCTGGGCTCCCTTGTTGTGAATTAAATTTCTATACTTGCTATATGGGAAATCTCCATTCTGATTTCCATTATGGTGGTGCAAATTTATAGTCGTGCAAACAACGTAAAAGTGTTTCCTTTTCCCTGAAGCTTCACCAGTATTGGGTAATATTTGATTTCTTTGTGATACCCATTCATTCCAGGGTAGAGTGGAATTTTACTTTAATTTGCATTTTTCTAATGGCTAGTAATGTTGAACATTTTGTTATTTCTTCACTGGCCATTTGTAATTCTCCTTACTAGTGTCTATTTCAAGTGCCCATATTTGGTTGTTTCTTTTATTTTGGGGGCTCTATTTTTGAAGGTCTTCCACATTGTATTTTCTAAAAATTTATTTGAAAAATAAAAGGAAAACATATTAAGAAACAGAAATCCACTTACAAAATAGCCCAAGAACAATACAAACCATACAGAGTTACAGTCAAAGTGGTAGGAAATTAACAATGGTTGTTGTTTTGCATATTGATATCTTCAAAGTGGTTTCTCAGGAAAACAAATAAAGACATGCAAGATTGATCAAATAAGTAATCACTAACGGTTCCTTTCAGTAAAGCAATAGAAGTCAGTAGCACAACAATGTTAACCATCGGTATATACACACATACAAAATTTTCCCTTCTTTCCCTTCTCTTTTCCTTCAGCCCTGTTCCCCTTTACTTTTGACCATTTTCTTCTCATTTCACAGTGTCTATCATACCTCCTAACTTTTATTCACTCTTTCAGGCTCTTACGCTAGTGAGACAATACATTGCTTACACATGGAGGTCCGGTTTACTTCACTTATGAGTATGGCCTCTAGTTGTGACCATTTATCTGGAAAAGCCTTGAGTTTACCTTTCTTTATAGCTGAGTAATATTCCATGACATAGAAGTCTCACTCTTATTTAATCCATTCCTCAGTGGATGGACATTTGGGGTGCTTCCACAATTTAGCCATTACAAATTGTGCTATGAATGTGGTTGCACATATATTGCTTGTCAATGAAGTTTTCAGATCTTCTGGGAACATACCCAGAAGAGGAATAGCTGGGTGGAATGGGACCTCTAGACCTAGTTTGCTGAGGAAGCTGCAAACTGATTTCCACAGTGGTTTCACCAGTCTGCATTCCCAGCAGCAGGGGAGAAGAGTTCCTATTTCTCCACAGCCTCACTAGCAGTTTTGGTTGCTTTCTTAATGATAGGCATTCTTACATGGGGGCAGATGAATTCTCAATGTTTTAATTTTCATTTCACAAATGACTAATGATGTTGAACATTTTCTCATGTATTTATGTGCCATTTTCATTTCTTTATTTGAGAAGTGTTTATTCATCTCAGCTGCCCATTTTTGGATTGGTTCTTTGAATTGGGGGCCTGATGTTTTTTAATACATTGTGTGTTCTAGATAGAAGACCTTTGTCTGAGAGACAGTCAGCTAAATTCTTTGCCCAGTTTGTGCGTTTTCTTTTCAGTCTGCTGGTGATTTCCTTAGATGTGCAGAAACATTTCAGTAGGGCGAGATCCCAGTTGTTGATTCCTTGAAGTATTTGCCCTGTAGTTTGGTTTTGTTCATGAACTCTCTGCCTACACTGTAGGTCTTGAATCTGTTTCTGTCCAGGGTGAACAGGTCCTGAGAACGAAGTACCCATAGATGAATAGAAAATTAAGAGGAAAAAGACATACAAGACAGACAAAATTCTGGGATTGGGGGGTACAGCCTCTTAGATTGCAGCCTCAAATACAATTTTCAGTAACCTTTCATTGACAAAGAACAAAGCAGGCAGCTGTGCAAATGGGAGGAAATCAACCACTTTAGCAAGGACAATACAACTCAATTATCATAGGCATAAGACTTGACTGGTTAGACATCCTGTTACCATTCCTTCCAGCATATAATAACAAAGCATTTAGTGTTGACCCTGGAGCTTATAATGCTTTTGCTAGACTTCCTCCAGAACCCAACAGTCATGGCTTGGTCAGGCCTGAGGCAATACATTGAAAGAGTAAATAACAAATATCCTTCTACACTCTACTATGTCTTCAACATTTTACCTACTTTCTCTTCCAAAAGATTTAGTGTTCCTGTTTTAAAATTGAGATCTGTGTTCCATTTTGACTTGAGTTTGGTGGATGGTGATAGACTTCGGTCTGTTTGCTGTCTTTGGCACATGGCAAGCCAGTTTTTCCAGCACAATTTACTAAACAGGCTGTTGTTCTTCCAGTGAGAGTGTTTTGCCCCTTTGTCAAAGATTAGATGGCTGAGTGTGTTTGTTTTTGTAGCTGTGATTCCAGTCTTTTCCATTGATCCCGTGGCCTGTTTTTAGCCTATATCATGTTGATTTTATGACAGTAGCTTTGCAGTATAATTTCAGGTCAGGATTTGTGATTTCACCTGACTTGTCCTTGTTTCCACGTTGCTTGTGCAATTCTGGGTCTCTTCCAGTTCCAAAGAATTTAAGGAATGTTTTCTCTGTAACTGTGAGGTATGCTAACTGTAGTGTCATGTGAAATGCATTGAATCTGTACAATAATTTTGGTAGTATGGCCATTTTCACAATGCTGGTTCTTCCTATCTATGAGCAAGGAATATTTTCCCATTTATTGAAATCCTCCTTGATTTCTTTTTTCAGAGTATTGTAGGTATCCTTCCAGCAGAGGTCTACTACACTCCAGATCGTCAGCCTCTGCTGGAGGAACACTGAGAACAACATCTTCCCTATTCTATGTGTTCTCTCCTCATTGGTTGTGCTTCAGCTACCTCACAGGTGGTCCACAGTGTCCCCCGAGTGAACTTTGGCCTATAGTCTTCATTAAGTCCCTTATAAAATTTTTGACCATAACTTCTACTGGAGTAGACATTCTCTGACTCCCTCCTATGGTTCATTACAGCCACAGAGAAAGACAACAGAAAGAGACATCAATCACTTCATCTGGTCATGGGCCTGTCTCCTCAAGGAGATGTTTGATGTCCCTCTTACCATTGGTAGGAAAGTAACACTGACTATCACAACAGTGCTGCACTAAACCTTATCGACATGGCCCTGGAACTGTAGTTATGGACTCAACATCTTGATTCTGCTCTGTGTACCCAAACTGGATTTTGTAGTGTGTTATCCATCTCAATCACATGCTTTCACTCACACACACATTCCACAACAGTCTCATCTACCAATGGCAGCCTAAAATACTCATGGTACTGTAGGCAGGAAAGGACTCTGCTCTGCCAAGCCAAACTCTCCCGTTAGAGTCCAGGCCCTGGGTGCCATTAGAGTGACCAGGCCTGCCAGACTTTCCCACAGAGAGCAAGATCAGCTCGATGGAGCTACAGGAGCAGCTTATACCACTGTACTGTAGCTGGGAAAGTACCGTGCTCTGCACTGCCAAACTCTCCAGTTAAAGAACCTGGACCCTGGGCGCCATTACAGCAACCGTGCCCATGAGACTTTCCCACAGAGAGAGCCCAGCTCGGCAGAGCTACCAGAGGAGCTGTTCCGGGATACACTAGCCGGGTGAATTAACTCCATCAGAGCAGCGGCGCCCACGAGGCTTTCCCACAGTTTCCCCTAAAGGGAGCCCAACTTTATGGCGATAGTAGAGCAGGCTTTGCAGCGGACCTTTGATGAGTAAGGCCCATGCTGGTGCTCTGCCCGGCCAGACAACTTTCCCCCGCCATTGCAGGTAGGCTCTGAGCCTTGCACCTCAGTAATCGTCTGGGTTTCCTGGGCCCAGTGATTCATGTTCAGCTAATATCATGGGATGAGTTTGATATCCAGGTAAACTAGGGTTATTAGAGTCCTCTGTGAGCTGTCTGGGTAGTGTGTACCTCAACACTTTTCATCTGATATCCAAAATGACAAGGCAGAGGAGCAAAATGTAGTCGCAGAACTAAACCCCACTGAGAAAAATTCCAGGAAACAATGATACAGGAGAACTAGCAAGCCACATACCTACAACTTCTGAAACGATCGCATCTGAATTAAAAAACAATTCCATTGGACATAGAAGAGACTAAAGTAGAAATGATCTCTCAGGCAAAACATGAAGTGAAAACAATAATGGAAGAAATGCTCCACACATATAGAGAAGAAAGAGGTAAAGAATAGAAGAACATAGGAAACAAACAGAAATGTAACATGAACAATTTAGGAATGAATTAGAACGAATGAAATGGACTCAAAGAGATTGTCAGGAGATGAAAACTTCCACTGAAAGCTTGCAAAACTGCTTCAGTGAAGCTGAAGGTAGAATTTCATATCTTGAAGACAGCATGGCAGCTAGTGACCGTGAAAGGAAGGATCTCTTAAAGTCATCAAGAATCCAGGAATAATAAATCCAACAGTTTCAAGATGAGGCAAAAAGAAATAATATTAGAGTAATAGGAATGAGACAGCAGGAGATAACACAAAGAATATTTGCAGAAATAATAGCAGAAAATTTCCCAAACACGGTAAGAGATACTGAAGTGCAATTAAGCGAAGCATATAGAACTCCAACGAACCATAACCCAAATAAAGCCACACCCAAATATACAATAATCAAGATCCCAGACAGCCCACAAAAAAACAAAATACTACTGGTGCGAGGATAAATCATGGAACCATTTACAAAACTGGGCATTATCTATCTAAAGTCAAACATATAAATACCTTATGATCCACCAATTTAACTCCTAAGTATATAAACAGAGTTCTAGATAATGAAAAATTCTAGACGAATGTGTGTAAGATGAATAACCAAAGACTACACAGGAATATTTTTCTAAGGGCCACACACCTGAATCAGAGAAATGATCATCCACAGTAAAATGGAATACTCCACAGCAAAGAAAAGAAATGATTTCTAGCTTTCTGGAACATTGGTGTCTCTGAAGGACATAATGTTGGGCCGGGGAACTCATGCAGAAGAGCACTTTTCTGTGTTTCCACCTAAATAAAATTCAAGTAGGAAAAACGTAATTTATAGGTTTAGAAATGTGGAAAGTGGTTATTCTCAGGGAGGCTGTGCCTGGAATGGAACACTAGGAATGTTCTTGGATTGCTCAGGATGTTCTGTTTCATAACCTGGGTGACAGTTCTCTGGGTGTATTTATGATATGATAATTCACTGACCTCCAAAATCTTTGATTCTGTATTTATATTACCCTTAATACAGAATCCCTTAATACATTCTGTATTTATATTACCCTTAAATAAAATTTTAAGTAAACCATCAAAAGTACAATCCTGTTCCAAAAAACACTGTTACAGAATTTGGCTAATGAATACCAAGGATAAAGAAAAAGTTCAACTGATAGCCAGGTAGAAAAGGCAAATTTTGCCAAAGGATAAAAATTAAATTAGGCTTGCTTAAAATGTTACCTCAGCCTCTTAGTTTTAGAAATGAACTACCGTTATAATCTTTGAGGGAAAGAAAACGTAGTGCAATGATATTGTGCTTTGTGAGATGTACTCAAGTATATGTGGTAAGTAGGCATTTATTCCACTTAGGATGTCTGGACGTTAAAAATTTAGGACTATAGAGTATATGTGTGGTATTGTGTTGCTTATGCTGAGTTGTAAATAAATTGCTGCTAGTATTCTAATGGAGAATTCACAGTTTGGGGTGGATAGTCAGCATTCTCACCAGGAAACACATCCTCCAGATTGGCCACTACAAGGACTTCTCTCGTCCATTTTTATGAAGATGGGATCTTGCCATGTTGCCCAGTCTGTCTTTGAATGTGAGATCTTCCTGCCTCAGTCTCCCACAGAGTTGGGATCACACATGTGTGCCACCGCACTGGGTTTTCTGATCTGCATCTTGACCAAACCATCACTTTTTTAATCAGCACTTGAAACCTTACAATGGTTTTCTACTGGTAAAATCATAGCCTATTAATTACCATGATAATGTTAGAAATGGGCTCTCACCACTTAAATGAAAGGTTTGTATGATATAGAAGTTGTCTAAAAGTATTTGAGAGATACTTCACAGCCCTAAATGGACAGGGTGAAACCAAATCTGAACTCTAATGGTGCTGGAGACTTGAACTCTACACAGTGTCAGGTCAGGACTACTGTGTTACAACCGGGAATGATGGAAAGAGCAACCATCCATCAGCATCCATCAGAACAGGGTCATGTTTGCTACCCCTGCACTGATAAGGCCATCCTACTCTGTCTACACAGCCTCCCCAACCACACCACACCCCACCCCACCCCAGCCTAGGAATGCCGGAGGCAAGGACTCTTTTCTGCCTTTGTATCCCTAGGGCACAGCAAGGTACATGGCATGTGGTAGACATTCCAGAAATGTTTGTCAAATGAATAAATGAATGGATGAGGAGGTAAATAAATGAGTGGTGAAAACCAGCTTTTATACAGCTTGCCTCACGTTGAAAGTCCCTCAGCCAGGGTTATTATTCTAGTCATGGCAGACATGAAAAGACGATAAGTGACCCTTGAGTTTTAGTCCTAGGCACAATCACTGTTTGTTCAGTTTCTCTGTAATGGCCTAAGTACCCAGCTGCTTGCTAGACTGACCCCATGCTTGACCCCCGATTCACATCAAACAGCTAAAGACCATGTACGGTAACATAATTGTTGTTTAAAGGTTCCTTGTTCTTTCTCAGAAAGAATTCAAAGAGCATTGCCCGTCCCTTCCAGAAACAGGACAGTTACCCAAGCGTAACATCCCTGCTACACCTGTGTATTCATTGTGGTTCTTGTCTTTATAAGCCCTGCATACAATGGGCTCAGGGCTCACTTCTCAGCCTTGAAACAGAGGCGTGAGTGGGGGCCATTGGGCTCAACTATCAAAAGCCCTACTAAATTCTAATTTGGCTGTTTGGGAGTTTATTGTTGTTGGACTCATCTCACCTCCTGCTGTGTAATTTTGCCTGTCAGTTTAAATATGCGGTCAAGTCCATGGAATAGAGCAGTGGATGAGCCACACTCTCCATCTCCTCCCCTCCTTGTGCAGGAAATGCTGGGCTTATGTATGAAGTCAGAACTGAGAGTCTGAGAAAGCTTAGTCCTCAGGGGTGCGGGCATGTGCCTCGGCCGGGACTCCTGGTGAGTGGTCAGCCTGAGGGGCACATGTGTATGAATGTGTTTCTCAAGTTCTGTTTTCAGAGTTCCCCAAGGTAACAGCACCTCTGCACCAAAGCCCAGGGCCAGCAACGGGGTTCCTCCTATCTCCCAGGGTTGCAAGTCCAGCTCCTGGCTCAGAAACAGGCTCTTACTATGTCCCAATTTTTCCGAGACCACAAGGACAGTGAGTATTTACCACCAGCCTCCTCAGTAAAAAGCATCGCTAGCCTGTTCTCACAGGAAACAGCAAAGTTTGTTATTCATTGAATTTAAACCAAAAAGTAAATTCTGCATGCAAGATGGAGAAGCCCAGGCCTGTGCTAGTAGAGGTGCTAATTCTCTCACTTTCCCTTGGCTTTCTGAGTCTGCCCTGACTCAGCTCACCCAGCATCCTCCTACTGCTCCCCACCCCCACCCCCCATAGCAAGTCTAGGAAATTGAAGCTCCATGGGCCTTTCTGACAAAAACCAGGTCATTTGCTGTGCATTTATATGTGGCTGCTACTTTTGGAAAACAACACAGATGTTAAATCTGGAGTAAATGGAGAAGTATGAGTGTACTCTGCTGGGGCTTTTTCTAAATAAATACTATTACATACATTTAAGATAGACAACACGATGTTGTGGGATACATATAGCAAAAAGATTACTAGAGTGATGCATGTTAACACAGTAATACCACACATACACTTTTGTGTTACTTTTGCTTTTGTAGCAAGACCAGCTAAAATCTACTTACTCAGCATGAATTCTACATACAGTACAATTACTTATACTTCGCATGTCTAAATCTCCAGTTGGGCGTTGTGGCACACATTTCTAATCCTAACACCAGAGAGACTCAGGCAGGAGAACACCTGCCAGTTCAAGGCCAACCTGGGCCTCGTAGTGAATTCAAGGCCAGCCCAAACTACATAGCAAGACCCTGTCTTGTTTTTTCTTCACTCCCTTAAAAAAATAAAAGAAAAATTCTCCAAACTGCAGCCAGGCACAGGGAAACACACCCGTAGTTCCACCTACTGGGTATCAGAGGCAGGAAGATCACTTGAGCCCAGCAAGGTGATGCCAATATGGGAAACATAGTGAAGCATTCAAATGCAAATCCGAAGAGAAGCCCCCAAATCTCTAAACTTGTTCAGCCTAGCAACCTGACGCTTCGTGTCTGAGCTACATCTTCTGTTCCTTCTCTTTCCTCCCCTCCCTCCCTCACCCTCCACTCCGGTAGGCACTGATTTGTTCCGTTCTCTGTCTCTGTCTGAAGGTCCCTGTTTCCTGTTCGGGTGTGAGCTGGCCAGGAGCTGAAGGCCGAAGCCAGAGCCCATAATGCTGCCACTCCCATCTTGTGTCTGTTGTTGCATTTTAGGAAGCCCACACATGCCTTCTTCTTTTTCTCTGGTCTTGGTCACACAGCCTTTAAGGATAGTAATTTTTAAAAACGCAACCAGACATGCCAGAAATGACCAGTGGTTCAGTGAACCTCTGAGCAAATACGGTAATACTGACAAGGAAATTCTAAATTCAATTTCAGCCTCATGATGATTCCATGAAAAACAAAACGTCCAAAAGATGGAGAAAAACAAAACTTAAATTTAAGAAAACAAAAGGCTGCCTTTGGAGAGAAAGGGCAGAGGGGCTTCTTAAGAAGATAACCAACTTGAGGTGAACTGCTCTGATATTCTGGCCTGCTGGGAGATGCAAGGCCTGGAGAAAGCACAGCCGTATGATGCAGGTGCTGGAATCGGAATGGCCTCCATCCTGGCTGTCTCCTTCTGGTCGTCTGACATGGACAGGTCCCAGAACACTGCTGCACCCCAGTGTTACCATCTGTAAATTGGAGCTAGTCGGGCATGGTGGTGCATACTTATAATCCCAGCACTCTGGGTAGGTAGAGACAGGAGGATTGCAAGTTGAGCTCAGCTAGGCAATTTAGTGACTTATTGGAACCTTTTCTCAAGAAACAAAACAAACATACCAAAACAACAACTGAGGATTTTTGTGCAAAGGCTCTGGGTTCAATTCCACTATTGAAAAAAGAAAGAATCTAGTCATTTCTACTCTTAGACTTGTAAAGAAAAAGGTTATAGAGTATGGCAAACTCCTATCACAGAAAGGGGACAAGAGACTTTGAAATGATGGAGATGTTTTCTATTTTGGTGATGGTAGTATTTTCATGGGGGTATATGTCTGTGATAACTCTGATGGTTTTATAGTTTAAATGGGTAGTTTATAGTACACAAATTAAATCCTACGCAATGGTTTAAAAATTTTAAAAATTCCCAGGAGAGAGAAATGGACAAGCCAGACCAGGGAAGGGAAAGAAAGGCTGTATATTTGTAGACGGACTCAGAGGTGATGGGCAGAAAAGGAAGGTTAAGGTTGGCATCACTTTCTAATACTAGAGGCCAGAAAGCACAAACAGAACCCATGGACATTGGGGTGGAGGATCTTAGTGACCTTTCTGAGCTTGTCTTAATACTTGTTGGCACATGTCCCACGAAGGCTTTCCAAGTGGAACGAGGCATGTATCTTCTGGAGCGAGTCTATGAGTCCCACACCTGGGTCAACTCTCTTAGGTTTCTCTTGGCGACAGCCGTCCCCTCCAACCACAGAGACAGGATGTATGGGCCACCTCAACCAGGGGCTGCAACAGAGAGCAGAGGTGCTGCAGGCACCTGGGGAGTGGTCAGTGTGCTGTGGGAGCCACATGGTCGCCACAGGAAGGCTGACACTAGGATCCTGCAGCTAGGGTAAGCAGTCTTCTGAGAGTGCCGGTGGCCAAGGAGAAAACATGGCCTTGAAAATTGACGTGGGACTTGGCATACAAAGCCCAAAGAAACCAGACCTGGCATGGAAATCTGCAGCGTCCATGCTTAAGGACCAAAGCATCATGATTTTCCTATGATTAGGGCTACAACCAAGTACAGTTAGACCCAGAGTACATTTTAGAGAGTTATGCCATTGAGTTCCTGCTGCCAAGATGCAAATGAAAACCATGATGTGTGAGTTTGGATAGAAGATTAAGTGGCCAGACCCAGACCAGGATCCTAAGGTCCAAACCTAGAGAAATACCCATGCACAGAAGGAGAAGAAAATAGCCGATAAACCCAGTCCCCACCCATTCAGGATGAGAGAAAACCCAGGAACCCCATGGTTAGACATGCAATAGGTTTTATTCAAGAAAGTCAAGAGAACTGCTAAGTCTCACTTTCTCTTCTAATCCTTTCTATCACCATTTAAATAGGCTGAAATCTCTTCAAAAAGAAACCACCTCAAAAACAATAAAAGCAAGCAAACTGAAACCAGGCCTGACAACCTCTCAGGACACCAGGTCTTTCAGCTCTGCCCTTTTGTGCTCTCCAATCCTCTTCATGAGGAGCCAAGATTCAACAGCAAAGTCCCTTAGCCTCAGGCCTCTCCCTCTCGCCCCCGCACTTCTATGTCAGAGTGGCTGTGGTGCATCTTACACTCCCAAAGGACACAGAAAACAGAAGGCCACCAGAACCTCCTTCACACAGTGAGGCCAGTGTGCACCTTGTGGCTTTCATTTGCTTAACTTCGGCAGGCTCTGAATTCACTGCCTGCTTCTGTCTCAAAACATTTTCTCTAAAATGTCATTCACTAGACTTTGCTTTCCAGCCTTCCTCCCATTTTATTATCTCTGCCTCACTGGCCCCTTTGAGGGACCCAAGTAGTAGTGCTTCCTTCAGGCTTGGGACAGTGCTTGACTCAGCTTTGTAAACGTGTACTTAGGATCCTGCTAAGTGATGGGCTATGGAGTGAACAGGTGAATGCTCACTAAGCTGGCACAGGAAGAATTATTATCCAAACCCAGATTCACCCAGCGTTGACCCTTGCTTGACCCACTCAGCCAATAGGACTTTTCTCTAATTGGAAGCAGGTTCATAATTTTTAAAGAAAGCTGTTGGTCACTGGAAAAAATGTGCATAATGAAGACATTCTTGTAACACACAAATAGAGATTTAAAAAAATAATAACAGAGATACTTTCAATCTACAGAGGAATAAAAACTGTAATGGTTTGTACACCTCGCCAAGTGAACAGCCAGAATTCCAGCTCAGCATCTGAAAGCTCAAGGAGCTGTGCACTGCAGTGAGAAAATACACACACAAAACCTGCATTTGGCTCTCGTTTGACTGGAGCCCGTAGACAGCCCACTTGGCCGGTGGGTGTGGCTGAGGGATGTTGCCATATGAGTACACCACAAGTGTGGGAGACTGCCGAGAGACCTGCGGTCAGCATCTATCTTAAAATGTATCGGCCATCTTAAGAGCCTTGAGTTTAGTTTCAGTTTCTGTCCTGAGTTAAGTTTCTATTTTCTCTGAAGCTAAGTTTCTGTTTCCCGGAAATCATATGATGTAACCACATGCTATAGCCTGATGCCTGGACCTTCCTGGCGTGATATCTGGACCTCCCTCCGTTGCCTAGTTACCCGCTGACGTCAATCCCCACTCCCGTACTGTATATAAACCCGAGCTTTCTGCTCAATAAACGAGACTTGATCAGACTCCTGTCTTGTCTCCATTTCTTGTGTCTCTTGTCTCTTTAGTCCCACTCCCCCTCTAGAGCCTTCCTTGACTACCCGCGGGTCAGGACAAGTGGCGCCCAACGTGGGGCTCGAGTACGGGGGATTCAGTGAGGACAGCTGTTCAGAAGTCACGTGCCCGCCTCCGACGATACTGGAGTAAGAAGAGGATCTGTCCGACGCAGGAACCTGCTGCGTCTGACGTACCTCGGTAAGGACAGTACATAATGGGACAAGAAATGAGCAAACATGAAATTTTTGTTGAAGGTTTTAAAAAAGCTCTAAAGGCACGAGGAGTAAAGGTTAAATATAAACAGTTATATGAATTTTTTGATTGTCTTAATGAAGTTTGTCCTTGGTTTCCTATTGAGGGAACAATCAGTTCAAAGAGATGAAAAATAGTTGGTGATGCACTTAAGGTTTATTATACAGTTTTTGGGCTGGAAAAGGTTCTGGTAACTGCTTTTTCATATTAAAATTTAATTGATGAAATTTTCTCATGGGAATTTTGGTGATACAACTGCTAATGTAGTTGAAAAAGGCCAAACTATTTTACAAGAAAATATTCAAAATGGGGCTTTAGAACAACCAGCAATTCAAAATACGCCTTTGTTCTGACATTGAAACTGTTTATCAGCAAGATCTTGCTGTGGCTGCTGCTCTGCAAGGTTATACAGTCTGGCGGTTTTTATCTCAACAAAATAGAAGCAAATGTTTTACTTGTGGAGAAATTGGTCATTTCACCAAAAACTGTAATAAAGATTCTATTGACAACTCTAAAACAAAGACTCCAGGAGTCTGTCCTAGATACAAAAAAGGAACACACTGGTCTAAAGAATGTAAATCAAAAAGAGATATTAAAGACGAAAAATTAATTCCGATGCAGGGAAACGGGAATCAGGGCCAGCCCCAGGCCCCCATACCCAAACCCAGACAAATTTATGGGGTGCTCAAGTTTGTTCCACAAACCAACAATTCATCACAAAGCAGCAACAATCCATTTCAGATCTCTGCAGAGCCACAACAAAAAGCGCAGGTGTGGACCTCAGTTCCAGCACCCACACAGTATTAACACCTGAAATGGGGGTGCAGGCTCTTCCTACAGGAATTTTTGGACCTCTACCGGAGAGTACTTTTGGACCCATAATAAGACGTAGTAGTTCTACTCTTAATGGTATTCAAGTTCTTCCAGGAGTTATAGATAATAATTGTACAGGTGAAATTAAGGTTATGACATTCTCTCCTAAACTTATTAGTACTAAACAAACAGGACAAAGATTTGCACAATTATTACTTTCGCCTCTAATTCAGACACCTAATAAAATTGTCTCGTAACAGAGAGGTAATAAAGGATTTGCTCGTCATATGTATATTGGGCAAAAGTTATTTCTGCACAGAAACCTCTCATGACTTTATGGTTAGATGGTATAGAGTTTTCTGGATTAATTGATACAGGTGCTGATGTTACTATTGTTAAAAAAGAGGTTTGGCCCAAGGCTTGGCCTTTGGATATTACTATAACTCACCTGCGAGGTATAGGGCAAAGTCAAAACTCAGAAAAATGTTTAAACTTATTAACTTGGGAAGATTCAAAAGGTAATAAAGGCACTATACAACCTTATATTATAGCTGGTTTACCAATAAATCTATGGGGAAGAGATTTGTTATCTCAAATGGACATGATTATGGGCAGCCCTGATTGTGTGGTTACTGCTCAAATGTTGAGAAGTGGATTTCTGCCAGATCAAGGCCTAGGTAAGGATAACACTGGAATAGTAACACCTATAGAAGGTACTCCAAAATTACACAGAACAGGTTCAGGCCATTTCCCATAGGGGCCATTGACAATCCTGTGACTCATACACAAAAAAATTACATGGTTATCTAAGGAGCCTGTTTGGGTCGAACAATGGCCTCTGCCTTCTATAAAATTTTTTTCTTTTTTGTTTTTATTCTAACAAAATAAGAGTACAAAAACGTGTTAACAAACAGACACAAATTAGCATAAAAATAGTACAATCACAACTAATCTATAGACAAGGTGACATGGTCTCAAGAGTGGTTATTGCTTTATCCATTGATATCTTTGAAGTGTAAATATATGATCCCATATACAGACATGCAAATTTAGTCAGACAATTAATCCTCTCAACAATAGAAAAAACACAAAAACCGAAAATCCAAAGACAAAAAACAAAACAGGCAAAGAAACAACAACAACAACAAAAGACCACCAATAGTTGCTGCTTTGTATATTGATATCTTTGAAGTGTGTGTTCAGGATAGCACATACAGACATGCAAGATTGATCAAATAACCCATCATCGATTATTCCTTAGCATTAAGTGATATAATGCAATAGTAGAACCATGTTAGCCCTCCTGCATATATGTATATTCGTATATACATACATACATTTTTGTCTCTTTCTTTTCTCCTTTCCCTCATCCCATCTGTTCTTTGTTTTAGAACAGATTTCCTTCATGTCTCTTAGTTTATATTCCCACGCTCGGGTTCTTACACCAGTGATACAATACGTTGCCTGCTCATGTATCGCTGATTTATTTCACTTATGAGTATGGACTCCAGTTTTGACCACTTGCCTACAAAGTCCCCAAAACTGTCTTTCTTTATAGCTGAATAATATTCCATTATATAAAAATGCCACAATTTTTTAATCCAGTCTTCTGTGGATGGGCACTTGGGTTGCTTCCACATTTTAGCTATTACAAATCATGCTGCTATAAACATAGGTGCACATACATCAGAGTGATATGATGTTTTCAGATCTTCTGGGAAAATACCCAGAAGGGGAATAGCTGGTTTGAAAGAAACCTCTAGACCTAGTTTGCAGAGAAATCTCCAAACGGCTCTCCACAGCGGTGGCACTAGTCTGCATTCCCACCAGCAGTGTAATAGAGTCCCTATTTCTCCCCAGCCTCGCCAGCATCTGTTATTGGATGACTTTTTCATACTGGCCAGTCTTACTGGGGTGAGGTGAAATCTCGATGTTGTTTTTATTTGCATTTCTCGAAAGACTAAGGATGTGGAACATTTTCTCATATATTTCTTTGCCATTTGTATTTCTTTGTCTGAGAATTGCATATTCATCTCAGATACCCATTTCTGGATTGGGTCTTTGAATTTGGACAGGTGCATGTTTTTTAATTCTTTCTATGTTCTAGATAGAAGACCTTTGTCTGAGGGACAGCCAGCTAGGATTTTTTCCCAATTTGTGGGTTTTCTTTTTACTTTGCTGGTGATTTCTTTAGATGTACAAAAACTTTTCAGTAGGATGAGGTCCCAATTATTGATTCTTTGAAGTGTTTCCCTTGCAGTTTCATTTTTGTTCATG